>WYDI02013992.1:0-16868 GCA_009867235.2 Psittacus erithacus | reverse complement strand
CTAAGCAGTAGCTACAAACATCGGTATTATCAGTACTGTTCCCAGACTGCAAGTTAGAAACACAGCACTGCACCAGCCACTAAGAAGGAGAAAAAATGACTGCTACTGCTGAACCCAGGACACAAAGAAATCCACATTTGCTGCATGCTCCCTGTAGGCACTTAAAAGGAATTTACCAGAGCCTGGCTAGTGCACAAAACCAAAAGAATGACAAGATAAGGAATCTCCCATCATTACACTGCTTTTAAATGCAGTTTCAGCTCATTTCTCATCTGAGTGATGACCAGTTACTTATGTGGTAGAAATGCTGCTTTCATCACATGCATGTACAGCTCAGCAAAATGAAGTCAGTAACAAAGGGGGCCTAGATGCTTCTCCACCACAAACAAACCCAGTAAGCACAGCAACCTAAGCACATCCTCAGTGAGTGTTTCCAACAAGAGAAATCACCACTGTCAGGCTTAATTGGCAACTTCACTGCAGTAAAAGGACTGAGACAACCAAAGTTGTCTCTTGCCCCATCCTTCAGAAAATGTACAGATGCGCAGTCTGCATCTGTCCATGTTCGGCCTGTGGATGAATGTAGGGCTTGAGTAACATCTGGAAGTTTTCATCAGAAAACTAAAGTCAAACTGCAATTAGCTTAAAACACCCGCTATTTTTTCTCTGCATACTTCCTGGAAAACAGCTGGATAATCAAACTGGAAAACTGACGAGATCATTTCTGTTGTTCACAATTTGAATTCACATCTTGGTCATCATATTCTACAGTGTGACCTGACATTTTTCCACTAAGGTCCAAAAATGCTTTTTACTAGCAACTGCAAGAAATGGACACTGCATGATAGTTACAGAGCAGTTAAAGCTACAAGACATCAGCTGAAGTCCAGCTTGGCAACACCTCACAGTAACATGGTAGGCAACATAACACCAGCCTTCCAATAATCAGTATCAAATAAGACAGAGACTTGCTCTTTTGTTGTTTGGTTGGGTTTTTTTTGTTTTGTTTTCAAGACAGTTTAGCTCATGTGCCTCAGAACATGAGACCTTCTTACCTGCTAATACAGTAGAAAGCAATCAGCCTGAATAAATCAGCAAAACTTATTCCAGACCCCTCCAAGGAAAACGCTGCGAAAAAAGTCACAAGAGGGAAGAATCACACACCTATATCAATCATCTTTTAGAAAAAGCTTATTAAAATACACCTCAGATTTTACCATAAAATGAGTAAGTTTGCACCATCACACTCATTTCTATTTGTCTAAGAGAAAACAATTTTGTGGAAGTGTACCTTTCTCTGCTAAAGGCATTTTCAAGAATATACTGATAATATTGGTAGTGGGTTTGCTTCTGTATTCCAAATATATGGTACAATTCCCAAGAAACAGATCAAGTGTGATGACAATTACACAATAGTTTCCTAATAGACAATAAATCAGTAACTTGCTAATAGACAAATAATCAATAAATTCAGGGCCTTGAGCAACCTGCTGTAGTGGAAGGTGTCCCCATCCATAGCAGGGGGTTGGAACTAGATGAGTTTTAAGGTCCTTTCCAACCCAAACTAGTCTGGGATTTCATGAATTAATAACTGAGGCTTTGTTTGCCCAGTGTACTAATATACCTAATATAAACTCTTATTTCCTCCTCTTGCATTCCATTCTACCCACTAGTCTTCTCCCCAGATGTGTTAGCATCTAATGGGAGATGATAAATTTTCATTCACTTCAGGAAAACAATTTAACCTGAGAACTCTTTAAAAACCACTCTGACAATTCTGCTTTGTGCCATCACCTTGCATAAGGAAGAAGGAAGACAGGAGCAATGCCTTTCATTTCTTTCCCACTCCGTAGCATTGTTTCCTATTGATATAAATACTTGTTCACAGCAAAAATGGCACAGAAGTGATTCCCACCTCACTTACACTAAGCTCTCTTTAATTTCAGTAGCAAGTCTCACCCAGTGACTACAAAGATCAAACAGAAGCAGCTCCTAGACTGAAACGCTCTAGATCTTTCACCTCTGGACATGACTGAGACCAGAACAGAAGGAAAAGCATTTAAGGAATGTAATAGTAGCATGAGACAGATTCCTGACATACATGAATGTGGGGAATGTGAAGCCTGCAATTGTTTCAGCCTAGCCTCGAGTTAGAGAAGAGACAGATGATGGGGGTGAATCTCCCGCTGGTGTGGCTCACACTGTTGCTGCTCTTTAAATTCATCTCCAAGGAGAGTATTTCCACTGCAGCGGACACTTCAGGCATCTGGGCTCAAACAAGGCAGAGCCCCAGGCTTAGTGGGGAAAGCCAGAAGCCACACAGCAGTTTTGGACACCTCAGCAATGCTGCTCAGTGAACAGCAAAGGTGTAACTTTGTCAGTACTCTATGCTGTAAGGCCAGCTCCATGCCAAGGTTCCAGGGCTACTGACTATAAAGTCTGCACATGAACCAGGGGAAAACTTAAGTCAGTTACTGAACTTTTATCCAGCCTTTACACTAAAGGACAGGTAGACCTAGTCATTTATGTGCCCAGAAAAAGGGATTTCTTTAAGACAGACACCAACAATACAGACAATAAGCATGCAGGTGGTCCGGGGGTGGGCCAAGAGAAAATGAATGTTCGGATCCCAGACTGTAATTAAAATCTCAGCTATGACTGGTGAGTAAAACCATCAGTACATACTTCCCCCTTGTGGTAAAATTTCATTCATGAAAGAAGATTTTATTATTTTATTTTCTAGATGGGAGAGATGGAATTCATCAGTATATAAAGCCTACAAACACAGCTTTAAAGCACACTTAGATCGTCATTCATAGCTTTCTGTTCTCTTTCCCATGCCTTGTTTGTAACTGGAACCAAAACCAGACACACAGAATTAACTTTTTATTCCTGGGGGGCTGGGAAAGGAGAGGTAAAAAGGAAAAACTCAACTAAAATTATCCCCGTTTGCTCATTTTATTTCAAAGACGGAACAAATATACTTGGAATTATAAAAGAAAAAATATTCATCTCACATCAGAAACAATTCTGAAAGGTCAAGCCATCTACTTATTACATATAATAAAAAAAAAAAAAAAAAAAAAAAGCCAAAAAAACACCCCAAACTCAAAACCGACATCCAAATTCGTAGTCAGAGAGTGCTCAGGACAGAGATGTATCCAAGAACAGCCCCCTAAATACAAGGAAATGTAAGGGCATTTCATTGACAGCAGAGAGAATTATAGACTGCATTTCTCCAGAAGATAACCAAGAATCTACAGAAGATAACTGCCTACAATCATCAATGAATCCTGGATTCAGCAAGGTCCATAAAAAAATATTCCAGTGCTGTCTAGCATAGACTTAAGCATTTCTGTTTATCTTCCCACTTACAGAGCCCTACTCAGAAAGCACTGTAGGCAGTCTCTTCACTATTTGCATTACTTTGGGTACCCTCAGCTGTGGGTTTCACCAATGCAGAATGTCTCAGCTCATACAGGGTGACAAACAGCTGAAAAGTCTGTAACTCAACTTACTGTATGTGCTTTCTTTTATCGCAAATTCTTTTAGGCAAGGTCCACAGTCACTGGACAGACGCAGAGAGATGACTTTCTTCTGCAATCTTGCAGATTTCCTAACCAGAAATATCTGTTGTGGAGTGAGCAGAAAGACATAGTTTTATCTTCATCACAGATGCCTTAATAGAGACAGATTATAGACAAAAGGAACCAAAATAACTTAATGATCTTTGAATCTCAGAATATTACTCAGTCACTACTGTATCAGTAACTGTCCAACAGCTTGGTGTAAAATGGCAGCAGAACATTTAGGAAAGCATCTCACCTTGGTATGACACAGACATGTGACACCAAATCCATTATGCCCTTCTCTGACCTCTCCAGTTTAACACACAGCAAATCCCAAGCCTTGAGTCAAGCTGCAAAGTCTGGAAGAGACTGATGGTCGAGTGCCCCTGTGTCCCACCAGCCCATTCATGCAATCCTTCTGCATTTGAATCATAGAATCATAGAATAGTTAGGGCTGGAAAGGACCTTAAGATCATCCAGTTCTAACCCCCTGCTATGGGCAGGGACACCTCCCACTAAACCATGTCTCCCAAGGCTCTGTCCAATCTGGCCTTGAACACTGCCAGGGATGGAGCATTCACAACTTCCCTGGGCAACCCACTCCAGTGCCTCACCACCCTCACAGTAAAGAACTTCTTCCTTATATCCAATCTAAACTTCCCCTGTTTAAGTTTGAACCCATTACCCCTTGTCCTGTCACTACAGTTCCTAAAGAATAGTCCATCCCCAGCATCCCTATAGCCCCCCTTCAGACACTGGAAGCTGCTCTGAGGTCTCCATGCAGCCTTCTTTTCTCCAGGCTGAACAGCCCCAACTTTCTCAGCCTATTTTCATATGGGAGGTGCTGCAGTCCCTGATCATCCCGTGGCCTCCTCTGGCCTTGTTCCAACAGTTCCATGTCCTTCTTATGTTGAGGACACCGGAAGCATACACAATACTCCAAGTGAGGTCTCACGAGAGCAGAGGGGTAGGATCACCTCCTTCGACCTGCTGGTCACGCTGCTTTGGATGCAGCCCAGGATATGGTTGGTTTCTGGGCTGCGAGCGCACACTGAAGCCGGCTCATGTTCAGTTTCTCATCGACCACCACCTCCAAGTCCTTCTCTGCAGGGCTGCTCTGAATCTCTTCTCTGCCTAACCTGGAGCTGTGCCTGGGATTGCTCTGACCCAGGTGTAGGACCTTGCTCTTGGCATCATGCCATCAGCCTCATCCAAGCAGACAGGGCCTGGTTTTCACCATAGCAACTTTCATGCAGACACCAGTGTAGGACAAAATGCTGTCATCTGCCATTAACCAATTACTTTCTTGTTATGGAGGAAATACATCTGTTACATAGAACCCTAGTTAACACAGTTCAGCTCTAGAGCTTTGCAGCAGTCTAGTTCTCAGCTCCAGATGACTCCAAACTATTCTCCCAGTGTAACACCCCAAGCAAATGGTCCAGCTGTCAAGGAAGCCTTCACATGGATTGTCCAAAGCACAGAAGAAAAAGGGAATGTGATGATGGTTAGTTTGTTTGGGCTGTTGGTTGGTTTTTAACACTTGCACCAAATAAACTGCAATATAACTTCTTACCCCAGGAGGTTGGGCCTGCAGAATTTCCACGGCTTCAGCATCATTCAGGCCAAGCTGCAGCCACACAGGGTGAGTATGGAGGAGCTTGTCCAATATGCTTAGCTTGTTGGATAGGCTGTCATATCCAGAGTCCCGGGGGCAGCTTTTTACATCATTTTTCTCAGAGACATTATCCATGTTCTTTATTAGACTGTGGGGAGAGGAGAAACAACAACAAAAAGATTAGACATGCTAACCTTCTATAAACACTCAGTCGAACAGAGTCAGCACAAACCTTATGGCACTGCTGCGCTCTGTACTGGTATTTCTCCTACTGAGAATTCATATAATTGAATATACACGAGAATTCTCATATCTGTAAGACTTTTCTTTCACTTGTCCTCAGTTTAACAGCTAGCTCCACCAGCCCTGTCATCTTCACAGCTGCATATCCATATTTGCTCCCCTCTGCTAAAGATTCTTAATTCCTGCTCTTAATTCCTTCGGCTCTGGATTGACTTCTATGTGAGGAATAAAGGCTAAGCTAAGTGTGGATATGGCAAACTGATGTAAGGTTAAAATTTATTTAGGGCAGCTAAAGTTACTGCTCAATTCAGTAATGAAGTACAGTTCTTGGAGGCTAAAGATACTTGTTATGAATTAAAAATACAAATAAACTGAACAGTTAGGGTACTTCTTTTGTTATGGAAAATTTCACCATCATTCATATAATATGGAACACCCAACACGATTGCACATGTGTTGCAGGTTCAAATTCCTCATTTCTGAGCTAGAAGTACATCCTGTGATTCTTTCTTCCAGTACTAGAAGTTACCAGAGAAGAGTTACTCTGGTAACAGCTTCCTGGTGGCAATATTTGAGCATAGATAAGAACCACCCTGCAAGCTCAAGACCTCACTCTCTAAGATGACAGGCTCAGCGGTTGAATTCTCTCTCTACAGAGTTTTTCTGGCAGAAAACAGGCTCTGAGCAGCAGCAGGCTACACAGCTGTATTTCCCCACTTCAAATTGTCTTGCAGCTCCTCTGAACTGTGTTTTGAGCAGGCAATAAGCATCATTAACACCATTTAACATCTCCATTATGTCCACTATTATATCCCAAGCAAGTGGGTAGAAACTTCACAAGCACAGAAATACTGAATACTTACAAACACGCATACACGAACAACCCAGAAGAACAATCCAAACCAAAGAATCAACCAAACCCCACCAACCAAACAACAAAAAACCCAGACAACCAAACTGCCTTTCTATAGCTTTGGTCAGCAACTTAAGGCATCTTTAGACAGGGCTAGAGAGGAAAGTAAATGGGGTAGAGAACTTTCACCACATGATCGGGTCAGAACAGGCACAATCATTCAAATCTTTCATTACCTGGATCAATTACCACTACCAGATTACCTGTGTGCTGCTCCCTTCCTTTTTCTCCTCTTTCTCTTTTTGGTTATTTATGATGTATTGCCTTTTAGATTTGCAAGGCATCTAAAATGCAGATGATCTTTCCTCCCTGAGCATCAGAAGCTGTTAGTAACCATCAATATGTCTCCAAGGGGCCCAAAATAACACAGAAACACCCTGTGTGCAGAAGGGAAGCAGTGTTTACAACATCAGTTATGACTGGACTCAAACTGCCACAATACAAATCCTGGGTTCCCCTTTCAACTGGAGTTCCAACAGAATCTAATGTTGTAATGTACCAATCTCCACAAAAGTCAACTCATGAATCGCAAAAGTGTTTGCATGAACTGTACCTCAAGTAAATATTGCTCAGAAACTTTCCACTCACCTTCAAAGCCAGTTAGCAACGTTACAAACCAAAGACAGCTGTGGCAAAGTGCAAGTTATGCATGGACACTGGCTGCAGGTTTAACTATATATAACTTATTTCCACTCCTTGGTCTAGAGGTGGAAACTAAACATGTTGCAGAGGGAAAGTGGCTGAAAAGGAAAAAAATTTTGCCTACAAAAGAAAGTTATATTACATACAAAAGAAGATGCACAACCGGCATCAGCTGTAAGGACTGGCACAGCTTGCTACCACGGAACAACCTAAAGCAAGTAAGAGTTTGCATGTGTACGTAGGGTCACAGTGTTCCTCTTTGGTTTGGCTGGCTTAGTGCTGTCAAACGCATCCAAATCATTATAAATTGTAAGACTCATTTGAGTAAGGAGCTTTCAGGTGTTTGGAACCTTCAGGTACTTTTACACAATCTCTCCCACATGCTGAGATCTGAGGAGGAACCTTACTGACCTACATACACAGGCACCTCCTTGTTGCAGCTGCTTCTTCCCTCTCCAGATATAAGCCAAAGATGATGAGCACCTGATCGTGGCAAGACTTCCTGCCTCTCCTAAACTCTACTAGTTTACATGACCCCACTGCACTGCAGCTAGAGCAGTACTTGTATGTTGACTGCAAGGCACAGGAAGGTGAACGGGGAACAAATGACACTTCAAAAAAAAAAAATTTCCTATCCATATAATAAAGGAAGAGGCAGAGAGAAAAAATCAAATCTGGTGAACTCCGGCAAGAGCATAGCTTGGCAAAACCATGTCTGGTAAACCAGGCACAACCTATGAGAAGCCATTTGCTAAGGTCCAGGTGGTAAACACAGGAAGATTATTTGCAATGGTCTAGCACCACTGAGCATCACAGCCTAAGTTTGTTGCTTATTCTTAAACTATTTTCATTAATGATTCAGGCACTAGCCACACAGTCAAACCCTGGCACACGAGAGCTCTTGAAACCTGTCATGCCTTAGACTGCAAAATTATTTGGGACTGGGATGTGTGTGTAATTTCTCTAGAAACAATCACATGGAAAGAAGAACCATTCACATTCCCCGCGATCACATGAGAACGTGTGAGAATCGTGCACAGAATAGTAAGTTGCTGCAACTAACCACTAATGAAATATGTTGTATATTATGCAACAATTCAGTTCCTCTCCTGGTTTTACTTTTAGTTTGGGGTTTTTTGCTTGGTGGGGTTTGTGTGTTGTTGGGAGGTTTTGTGTGTGTGGTTTGGGTTTGTCTTCTCTTTTTCTGTTTCTTTTTAAATGACTCCCAAGAAAAAGATAATCTTAACTGGATCACATAAACTCCAAATCAAAACACAAATCAGCCTCCACAGATGGTCAACTGCAATGCAGAGGTGCTACACTGGTTCCTCTCCAGTGAGAGAGGAGTTTCCACACAACTCACAATGAACTGAAGAAAACAAACGATTCATGCAAGTTTCCTTATATTTGAGAGAACCTGCATGTGGGAAGTAAACAGAAGTAACTGCCAAGATAAACAGTGCTGTGTTGCATCCCAATTAGACTCGGCTTACAGTAAAAAAGACAAGGAATGGGTTGAAGCCTATAACCAGAACAATCCTGTCCCTCATACCCAGAAGACTGGTACATTACACCTCAATCACATCTATGAAGCAGATGTTCCTGCCCTCCTGCTCCTACAGCAGTTTTCTTTTGGTCTCTCAAATCTTACCTATGCCTCTTGCTCTAATCTTGTAAAACATGAACTTCTAACATTTCTCCCAATTTTTTGTGTGACTTGGGACACTGAGACTATCTGCTCCCTGCAACTACCGCCAACTTCTCCAACCTCCTGCACTGACAGACACTGGCCTCAGAAATGGACTTTTCTCTCTTTGGGATTACGGACACAGTGAAGATGCATCCAGCTTGCACGTGCATCCTGTTAGGATGACCAAAACGGTCCCATGGGTTTGCTGGGTTGAATTAAGCCAGCTGCTGTAGGAGTTACAAACACACACAACCCTCTAAGGAGGAACCTGCCCACCCTTCTGAGGGCATGAAAGGAGCTGCAAGAAGCATTAAGCAATACAGTCCACTGCCACATTGTGGAGAAGGCTGGTTATCAGCCCAAATGAAAGAGCAACCCTGGATTTAGCCTATCATCCCAGGTGCACTCAACCATGAGGAGAAGGGTCACAGTGAGAGACCAGGCCTGATACTATAATGAAAATAAGGACTAACTTGCACTTGAATGTGTCCACACTTCCTCACTTGATTTTTTGCCTCTGGTTTTAGGGTCCTTGCACACCTTGATGTTACCTAGCAGGGCGTAAGAAAGCGAGGGGAGGTCTGCTCTTTGCCCATGGCAGTAGAGACACAACTTAAGCCTTGCTGCCAACTCTTTTACCATGGTGGCAAAGATTTGCAAAACACATCTCTGTGTCCAGATTCATTGCTTTCCCATTCCACTGTTACTCAGCAGTGAGGAATATTCCTCTTGTTCCTTTCCCACTCACAAGGGCAAAGAGGACAGCAACAAGCTTATTCCCTCCACTATCATTCACAAAGACAACAGATAAACAGGAGTCCTGGGGTCCTTGAGGGAGACCAAGTACCTCCTAAGAGACCATCTGGATGCCACCAGCCATGTCACATGTGCAACCCTATCCTACACAGGCCTAGGCTGCTGCTGCATGCAGAAGAGCTCAAGTTACTTTTCAAAGGTCACTGATAAAGCGTGGGTCAGAAATTTATCCCATTTATGCCCTTTTCTCACAGCACTTCCCATCTGCACAAGTGAGATGTGTGTCTGTGCTGGGAAAAAGTCCAGGCATTAAACAGCATGGAATATTGAAACTGATGGCATGAGCATCCCACTTAAAAAAACAATTTTACAAGCCTCTTTTTTGCCTGGCTTTATATGCTTAGAAGCAAAATTGCAGGCACAGTTACTTGAAGCATCCTCAATATTACTTGGGCCATAGATGTAAAAAAGTGGAGACAATGCAAACTATATAAAGGAGGAGTATAAATCTGAAAGTCACCGCATAACCACAACCCTCTTCACCCCAAAAAACCAAATCACGAAAACCAAAACCAACAACCCCCTCCCCCCCCGGACTAAAGCTGCAGTCATGTTATTTCATGTACTTATTTTTCTGAACACAGTTGGAAGCTCTTGCAAGCACTGCCTTTCTACAACTGTTCTGGGAACATGTGGGTATATGCTAAGGTGAAAAACATGCAAGGAAAATAAACAGTCCTTTTAGCTCCAATTTTTCTAGATGCAAAGCCAAATGCCACATCAAGATGCCAACTTCTGCACAGCAGAACACACAACAATAAAAGCAACCTACATCAAATACAAGGTCTTAAATTAACTACAAAGAAATAAAGCTGTGATAGTAAACACATCCTTGTGGGGAGTCTAATGAAAACTATGGAAAACCTTAGCTGCAATTACTGTAACCTTGCTTTGTAGTTCTAGATAAACAAAATGTATCAGTGCACAACTAATTACATATTTATAGAAACTTTGATACAATTTCTTCCTTACACAGAAACACACAGTTCAGAATTATGTAGTCACACAAAAATTGACCCCAATTCATTTATTCAGATTTCATATTTTACATTTATAATCTTAAAAGTGACAGAAAAGAATGTTTATCTCTTAACTGGATGGCTATTAATATGAAATTTAATTCAGTTAAATAGTAATGGAAATTGCATAATTTACTTTATGTCAGCTTTTCTTACATATTTTAATCAAAATATATTTTGCACTTGAAATTAACATAGTTTAAAGAAAACCCAAACAAACCATTAAAAAAAATCAATAGAAATATTTCTTGGATCTGTAAAGGGAGAAGAGAGATTTAATTGACTGTTTCCAGCTAAGTGTTCCCCCAAGATTTTGAAACCAGCAGATTTTAGTCTTTCATGCATTTGGCATATTCAAAGACACAAAAAGCCTTTCCTTAACTGAAAATTAACTGATGATCATTGATAGCTGAATCCACTGAAATGGAGAAAGTGTCCTTCCCAGCCCTGTAAAAGAACTGTGCTTTCATAAGCTTTAAAAATGGAGTAACGTGCAACCAGGAGCATAGCCAAGGACTTTAATTAACTGCTGCCTTATGTTCTTTACCACTTGGGCAACAAAGGTGCAGCCCAATGTTTTATTTAAATAATTTAAATACATATTGTAGTACTTTTTAGCACAGAAATAAAAAACCAACCATAAAACCACGGATATAATTCTAAATAGCAATTACCCACTTCATTAACTCTGCCTTGAAGAACAAAGCCCATCAGCTCCAGAGCTGCCCAGACTGTGCAGGTCAAACAGAATACCTGCATCAGTTGCTTTCCTCTTGCAACAGATATTTCAACAATAATTAAAAAGATGTGTTCTCTTGTTAACACAATGATTAAGAATACTGAATATCCCCTAGATGTCAATTTAACAGACACTGCCAATTAAGCACAACAGCCACAGCAAAGCCAAAACCCTGGGGTCCCACTATGCCCATTTAAAGGTACAAGTTCAAGACTAAAAATTTCCACAGTTCACCCTTATACAGCATGACCTGTTTTGAAAAGCCAGAACTGATCTGCTCTGTAATACGTACCTCAAATCATTTTAAGATTAAGGAAATGTCCCCATCTACTCAATTTTTTATGTGCAAGTTACACATAAATGAACTTAAATACACATAATCCACATCAGCATTAGCTCATATTAGTCAACATTTTATTTCCCAACTTGAAAACATAAATCGTGTTATTGTATGTTGAATCTTCACAGAGCAATGGACATTTTTAGCCTTTACAGCATGAAAACAAAGCTCATTGCTATAGACAATGGTAATAACATTAGTAGCTTCCTGCTTTAGACATTCATCAGTATCCAAGGTTTGTAACAAGGAAGTAGAAGTGAAGTTCAGTTGCTTTTAGAAGATACTAAGGCAAATACACAGAACAACTGAATCTCTGTATGTTCCGCCTGCACAAAGGCAAATTCCTTGAAGCAAGAGCAAGATTATTTACACCCCTTATGTTGTTAGGATGAAAAGTGCTAGGACATAAGCCACCCAAGAAGAGAACAGAATGAAGACATTCCTGTCATGGTACACCTCCAGGAACTATGAAAAAAAAAAAAGGGGGGGCAAAACAAAACAAAAACATTTTAATCACCTTTGCAAATCAGCTGATTCATCTTCCACTGTGAGATCTGTCTGTACCATCTCTTGTTTCAGTTCTCCGATTTCCGAGGCAATTGTGTCAATGAGCTAGAAAGGGACAAAAACAGTATGACGTCAAGTGAGTGGAAGAGGCGTGGAAAAGCAGCCTGGGCAAGCTTAGTCACCAGAGATTACAAACCTTTTCCTTTTTAAATTGCATCCTATTTGGACTTCCTCTTGCAAAGAAAAAGTAATGGTTGATGCCACTTATAATCACACTTGGAGGAAGAACAATTCCCATTTTGTGCCAGTACAAAGCCTTCCACCTAGCTTCTTTATTTAAGTACATTAAATCTGCAGCCTCAACATATACAACAGCCTAAAAGAACTAAATGATTTGATCATTTTCAGGATTTGCTTTCTCAACAAATATAATTAGAAGAGTTCCATCTGCAAGAGTTATTTTAGAAGGGATGCTAAGCCAGCATTATGATATTGTGGAGGATGAAAATTAACAAAGAAAGGAGGAAAAGAGTGGCTGCTTTTCACACTAGGACTCAGACTGCACGTGAGCAGAACAACTCTAATTAAAGAGAACTGCCCTGTAACACTTCAGCTCAGGTGGAACTCAATCCCCATTTTGGATGAGGGCAAGACCTCATTTTTGAAGTGGGTGAGATTAGCACTAGGGCTCTATCCTGAGGAACACAGCATTTCCTAGCCAGATGTCTGGGAAATGTTTTGTTGAGCAGAAACCAACTATGAAGCTGGCAAAGTATCCTGTCTAGGACATTCTTTGCAGCAATTGCATCAAGTTTGCTTGACACACTGCACCATGGCAGTTTATAAGCCCTGGCAGTGTTCCCTCTCCTGCCTGTAGTGAAACCTCATGAAAAGGTTTGCAGTGATGCTGTCTCCCCTACCACCACCCCTGCACCTTGGAGTAAACACACACAATTCCTGGCAGATGAAGTAAAAACAGCTTTCCAGTCAAAGTTAGAACAGTCTTCTTAGTCATTCACATGACATAACCCTGGATCCCACTACTGCTAGGTAGCTCAGTACAGCAGTGTTTTCAAAGTAATACAGACAATACTTTCCTAATTTGCTATGTATTGGAATTTTTCTTCTATCTCAGAAATTCATAACTTCCTTTGCTGTGCCACATTATTCTGATCAATTCAAAAGAGTTTCAGTGTCCGCTTATAACAGGCCAAGTCCATTACATGAAAATTAATTGACACACACTACATCCATACCATAGGCTTCTAGTCTACAAAGAGCTTCCACCTGCTGACATTCAAACATCCCAAGTCACTGCAGTAAGATGTGAGCAATGCCTTCCTGACCATGAGCAAGAGCAGCAGGAGGAACCTGTGCTGCCCTGAAGGAGCAGCCTTGGACCTCACCACAGCACCCAGCACCCCCATGAAACAGCATCTCAAAGAAAGAGAGACCAAGTGTCCTGCTAGGAACAGGTAAATTCACTCCTCCTTTTGTATAAGGGGTGAATGCACCCTCCACACTGGCTTTATGTGGTGAAAAAATATACTTGCCACGGCTATGGAATGAGCCTCACAAGAAAGCCATCACATCACCACATGCCTCTGGCAGTGGCAATGGGCAGCAGCACCACCTCAGAGGGAAATTTGACCTGGGTGCTCAGAGAGTGCTCTAGCCAGTACATGGCTGGCCACATCCTGCAGATCACACTGCATTGTTTTTTCTCTTTTAAAGTCTCTACCACCTTAGCAGCATCATCCTCAATACATTTATTCTCATAATCCTTCAAAACACAGTACAGTTGCAATTCTCACGACCTGATGGAGGGGAAGTTTCATGCAATGATGTGCTGTCCCCAGGCAGGGAGGTGCCACCTCTTCCCTCAGGCTGGCTTGGCTGTTCCTCTGGGTCTGTTAACTGCTGCAGCTTGCTAAAAGGTTGGAAGACTTTTCCACTTCATATTTTGGTTAGTTTCCTGCTGGCTTAATGACCTGAACCTAATTTCTGAGGAGGGCAGACAAGCCCCAGAACAGATTTCAGGAAACAGAGGACATCACCAGGCTGGGAGTATGTCTGCCCGTTTCAGCAAGTCACTATATTCCACCATCCCCAATATGAAATCATGCCCTTTCCAGCAAACAGCCCAGGGATTTGGGCTCTTTGTGCCAACAGAAAACCTATGTCTCAGTTTAGGCACCCCAAACTAGTCAGTAACTGGATCAGCCACCCAAAACTCTGCAATCTGACCAGGATGTTGCTGGAATTCAAACCATTCATGTCTTTCAGCCACCTACTCAGCAGCAGAAAATATGCTTTTGGGCTGATAGTTACAGTAAAAATATTCAGTTATAAGTACCTGCTAAATTTCTCATTCACTATAGGTTTTGCTAAGTGCAATGAGGTAGTCAAATGCAGCTATACAAGTTTAATAAAAGGAACATCACAGATGCAAGTCTTATTATGTCTCTACAGCTCTTGTAACCTTCTTATTCCTTATGGTGCTGCTGAAGCTTTTAATTTTAGTTCCTTAAAACAGTTCTTAATTGCTCAGCACAGTCTTCTGGTCGCCTTTTTTTATTCCCTTATCCTTCACCTTTACCTACATATCCTGGCATACATCTCACCACTTTGCTGCCCTGTATTTTCCATTCTTCATTCAGGAGCGACATGTTCGAACTTGGCCCCTTTTGCAAGTATGCAAACACAAGACTTGCAAATCTTAATTTACTTCTGTGCCAGGAAACTGAACTTTCAGATTAAAAATGACTTAAGGCAATATATCCTTTCCAGCCACACTGGGCACTAGGTTTCCACCTCCCATATTAGCCTCCAAACAGTAGGTTTCTTACATGAAATCTTCCCAGTCTCCCCAGCAGCTGAATGAGTGAAGTGGAATTCATTCTCCGCTGTCTGTTGTGAAGTTTCTAGTATTTTCAGATGTCCTAACCTTCCATCTATGGCAGTAAGGTAGCATGCAGTCTTTTCTTCCTGCAGCAACTCTCTGCTGCTGTTAAAACCTTTCCAAAGCTGCACCTGAACACAACTGAGAGCTGAATCATGACCAGATTACAGCCTTTTCTCTTTTCCTACCAGATAGCTACAAAGGCTCTAACATGGTCTGTGGAGTCATGAACACAGCCACGTCACGAGCAGAACTGCCTTATGAATAATAATAAATGAAGCATGGCTCAGTTTTCAGTTTTAAATTGCAGCATTCCCTAAAGATGCCATATTTACTGTGAGTGTGAAGTTTTTCAAGCACTAAGTAGTCACAAATATGGGCAATTTAGCCAACTGTAAATACATTAGGGCTTCTGGTCCTGGCATGCCTGGAACCATCGCAGGAGGAAGCCACCACGAGTCAGCTACCAGCACACAACATGAGTCAACACTATTAGTCTCATCATAGATGGCAACTGATTCAGTGATCTGCAACTATATTTGAGAGTTTAAAATATGAACTTCTGATGAAAATCACTATCTGAAGCTTAACATGTTATTAAACACTATTCAAAGATGTAATCTGCTAATGAAACAGACTTACTTGCAGCTGTGAGTTCTGTAACCTGCAGAATTGAATAAGGTCAGCAGAGCAGCCTTTTCACTGCATTAGCCAAAACCTACTCCAGTGCTACAGGGACTGGTCACCCTGTCTAATCCGCTGCTGCAGGGCCTGATGGAGGGGATCACAAAGGACCCAGTGCAATCACCTCCACCCCCAGCTCCTTCCATTGCATCGCATCCTTCCATTGGGGCATGGTAAAACCTAAGGCCAGTGACACAAGCATCTCAAAGACAGTCAATCTCAGCTGGAATTGACCACCTATTTGTTTTCAAATAATTATTGTCAAACCACCAAAAGGGATTATGCCACCTCTGCTTGGCTACAGCAGCAGGATTTGTGCACAACAACTGGCAGAAGCTGTAAAGATGGCAAGGGGAGACTAGCAGCTGGCTGGAAGCATGGAGGCACCAGGTATTGCAAGAAGCAGCATGGGAATGGTGTGATTCTGCTTTAGACAGAAAGAAGAAACGGTAAGCAAAGTGGAGCAACCCTCTGCTGCATTAGCAGCTGCTTTTGAATCCTAAGTTGCCAGCACCACAACTTGGGCTTCTTTCCCTACAAAATTTCCCACACTGGCAACTGCAGGAAAGCACAGCTGCTGTTCCTCATGGACCAGATACAGCAACAGGATGAATAAGCTCCTCTTCATGGGCAGGGTCATCTCAGTCTTTGCACCCACAAGATCAATTGCAGCCATAAAGGACCACTCTCTGACACATCTACAGAGATTAAGTGGCTCACAGGCCAACAATCTGCACAACAAAAGAGTTTTCCAGCATTTTTCTCTGAAAAGTATACAATAGGAGCTCTCCACAGAAGCATCTGGGGCTTTCAGATACCACCTTAACAACTGCCTTGCTGTGCTGCCTTCTAGCTGTTACCTGACTTAACTGTGTTAACCCAAAACAAAACACAAACACACACACACCCCAATACCACCACCAAAACTCAGGAAACAACGCCATCCAGGGAACAAAAATCTCTGGCCACTACAGCAAAAAAAATCTACTCCAATATGTACTGACATCACAGTAACATGCTCAGAAATTCAAGCTGACACTCTACACTTCATGCTATCATTTCACATTAGTCTGACCTTGGAAGATGGAATAGATCTACAGTTTGAAGGAATAGAATAGTCAGGGTTGGAAAGGACCTTAAGATCATCCAGTTCCAACCCCCCTGCCATGGGCAGGGACACCTCACA
>WYDI02013991.1:0-41971 GCA_009867235.2 Psittacus erithacus | reverse complement strand
GGTGACATGGTTTAGTGTGAGGTGCCCCTGCCCATGGCAGGGGGGTTGGAACTAGATGATCTTAAGGTCCTTTCCAATCCTAACTATTCTATGATTCTACTTTGTTATTTGTAAACGTGCAGTCAGGTCAGTCAGAATCTGTATGAACAAAGCTCAAGAGCCTCCTGTTTCCAGCCTCAGCTGGTATTAACTGGCCACACTCAAAAAAGAAAAAAAGGAAAATAAAGAAGAGCTGCTGTCTTGGGGCTAAGCTTGTTTCCTATATAGCAGCTTCATAGAGGTGAATCTTCCACTAACCTGGTTGGATGACACAAATTGCACCGGGAACAACAGGAGGCTTGTCAGCGCTGCTCCAGCATACAAATGAACTTAACAGATGGGTAGCATTAAACTCACCTAAAGATAAAATTATGATCTTCAGTCATTGAGAAAGATGATAACCTAACCACAGGATGTATCGCAATTAGCTTCCTCAGCAGCCTACAGAAGCAATATATACAAATTACAAGATAATCTTCCGCAATTTGAAACCATTTAGGTTCTTTAGCATCATATACTTGGATCAATTTAAATCTTCAAGTTGCTATCATCTATCCTTTTTACTCAGAGATAAGTATCGCCTCATTTTCTAGTGAAACACAGAAGATGTGTTTTTTATCTGGCCTTACTATATAATTTCTTTCAAGTTACACGGTTGAACTATAACAAACTCCACAGGACTGTGGTTGCAAACCAGAAGCAGCACCGGCCACCTCAATATCTGTATTAGATTGCCCCCAGTGGCAAGAACTGTAAAAGACTTTTGCAAAGAGAAGCGAAAATTTTCAAGTGAAAATGAGGTCTGCTGGTGGGGAAAAGAAATGCTGCGTGTAGAAATCTTTAAGCTTTCATCCATTTCTAGGAAACTGGAATGGGAGGAGCATTCCTCCTACTCCTGAAGACATCTGCGCTGTGGGGATACAGAGAAACTACTGCAGCACAAACAAGGTTTTGGCAAATTAAATCTTGTCAGAATTATAGCAAGCTTCCTGTTGATCTGGGTCCACTTATACTTACATTACAATTCTGTGCTTCTTTCTGCTGTTCCCCTTTGGACATATAATACTTAAAAAACTAGCTCAAGAACTTGAGAGGCTTAATTCTTCGCACAGTGTAGGAGTAGCCAAGATATTTCTTTCTATGGCCTTCTCCTGCCTTGTTTTCGACTTAGCATCTGGCAAAACTGGAAAAACCCTGGGACATAAAAATTCCCTTAACTGTGAGTAAGCCCTCGTTATTATTTTTTTTATAAAACGGCTTGTTTGATTAATGCCTGTTTGCCTGGAAAATTCTCTCCTCTCCTTCACTCTCTCCTGCAATTGTTTTGCATTTTAGTGTCTGCTTTGGAAAGGGAAAAAAGCTGGATGCTGGGTTAAATCACGGCCCCTTCCTGAGATCTGTGGGACTTCTGTTGTTCATTTCCATGGTACCAAGATTTGACCCTTATTCTTAACAGCTAGAGCCTCCAACAGTGGCCTACCGCAACACTGTAAGTCTTTGGAGCAAATGACCAAATCCAAAGTTGCTGTTTAAAATACCAGTGATTTGTCAAAAGCCTGTTTAATCCATTAGGCTTTACCCAATCCACTCAGCCTTGTTCAGACAAATCTAGTAAGCTATATTCTCTCATGCTTCCTTCTGGTGTAAGTGGCAGCACTTTTAAACTTGCAGAGAGTAAGAATTTACCCCAAACAAGTTTAAAAAATAAAAATCCTTCCCTATTGAAACCTGAGGCTGATACTTGCACATGTGATGATTTTAGAGAGACTGAAACTTTGCTATAGAAAGTTGACTATTTAAAACCTAAACAGGAGATTAACACTTTTTTACAAGTCAGTCTCATTTGAGTTTTTGTACTTGGCAATTATGGGTAGCTGTCTGGACTCACAGCCAATAGAATTAAACATTTGAGAGATTGTGATTCATGATAGAGTCTGGTTATGAAGCTAATTACACCTCTTGTTGACAATGTATGATTACAGAGACAAAAATCTTGGTTCTGCTAATTGAATTTCATGAGAAGGTATAGACAGAGAGGGAAAAAGAAAAAGGAAAACAAAAGAAATCAAAACAACCTTCTCATTTAAGAAAAGACTACTCAAGTCCAGAAAAAGAAGAAGAAAACAGAAAATAGTCACACTTAACAAGAATACCAAAGTTTCCTTAAATGCTAAAGGAGATGATATGCATGTAAAAAGGTATACGAGGCTATTTTCAATTCACTTTTAAGTAGACGTATAACAGCAAATTTAAAACCTCTAGAAAACTAAAATGGAAAAAAAACCCCAAAATAAAATCTTGAACATAACACACAATTCCAGCTTTGCAAGTAAGGCAACACATTCCAGTACATCATGCAGATGCCAAGGCTTCTTTCAGACAAAAACACATCTCTGCGAAACACAACTCCTCTTTAGAAGCAAGGGCTGGATTCACTATCCCTTGTGACCTGCAGTCTCCTAGTTCCACACGTACAACAGTTAATATAGAACTGAAATTGTAAGCCTTTCGTATTTTCCATGGAATTGCCTAGCCTGTATGTTCATCCCTTAGTTGCTGATTTTAAACTTGTCCTATTACTATGAATATTAACTTAATTTCTGAAGTTATTGCACCATAAAACCTTGCATGCTCAGAGAGGTATGGCTTTCCTCGTTATTTTTTCTTTTAAAAATCTCAGTTACTATAGGAAATATTTCCCAAATATTAATTGAACTTTAGATCTTTTTTCAGACATTTTAGGTGGGGTTTTTATGACAACAAAGTTTAAAAAGTGTGTTTTCTTGTGAAATAGAAATTTTGAAAAAGTCAGAATTTTCTTAAGATCATAAGTTATCACACTCGGGGGAAAATGTCAGGGATCTTATTGAAAAGAAATTTTGATTGTTCATGCTTGCAGAGAAAAAAAAAAGCCAGAAGTCACGAACAAAAACCAAATAAAGTTTATAACACACACAAAAAACCAGATAAGTTTAGTACAGAGAAGAAAGGCTTGCGACTTTGAGCTTTTGATTGGCAAAATGCTACAAAGCGAAGGATGAAGAAGTGTTTACAGAGAGAGATTCTTTCATGGTTTTAGAATATTCTATGCTGGTGCTAAAGACCCTGCAGGTCATGCTACAAAGTTTACACATTTGCCCTGACTTGTAGATGTTTAAGGGTCTCTGGGTATAAGTAAGGATAGTGGCACAACTTGCTTTTACCTTTGGTAAAGTACTATATAGTTTTATACAGAGAAGTAATTCTTCCTGTTTTCATTCTTTCTTTAATTTAGCTAAAAGTGACCTGGACCCTCAGCTTGACCTCCAGACACCCTATCAATGCAAAAGACATTTTAATTTCTCTTGGTATAATTTTCCTTATCAGCAATAATTTCTTCTAGCCCACTGCAGATAGACTGCAGAGGTAGGAAGCAGTAAAGAGAGCAGATTCCTCTTTCCTCAATTTTTTTTATATTGATACTGCTGTTAAAACGTTGTTTCCAAAGCCACAGGTGAACCTATAGCTACAAAGATGATGATGAAAATAGCACTTAGAAATGGTATCCATCTCTCCTGACCAGAGACCTGCCAGCTCAAATAAATTGTACTTAAACTTTTAAATTTAAAAATGCAGCTTTACTCAGCCCCCCAGAAAGCACGACAGAATCTGGGAGTCACAAAGGAAAAGGGAAAAATGGTCTATTAACGTTCTAACCTCTGTCAATGATTTAAATCTGGAAACTGCTATTCGTTTAAGCAAGACTGCTAGTTTCAGAGGGAATAAGGGTAGACTATACTTAAGCAAAACTGTGTGTCATTCATATTCTGTTCATTCAGAAATTCAATGTAAATTTTAGATACTTTATGGAAAAGAACAGAAAAAATGCTGAAGTATGCTTACGATTATGAGGTTTTGGAAGATGGAACTTTATTGCCTGCACACATTAGCCACTTATTTCATATATGCATGACAGCAAAGCCTGACTGGTTAGTGCTGGGATCAAAATTCTGATGAGCATTTAAAATGTGATAGAAGACAGCTCTATATTTTTTTCTAGGAATAATCTTACATCCTAACCATAGAAATGTGAACTGCCCACATACAGGCGCACACAGAGCTCTGAAAATGCCATTCCCTTTCGTGGTTGTAAACCAAAACAACAAATCATTTCAACAAGATCGTTTTCTGCTTTCTGTTTGTTCCTACAAATAAAGAAAGGCATGGGCCTATCCCATCTTCAAACAACAAAAAATCATTTGGGGATTTAGCAATAATTTAATTTGTATTAACCATGGTACAACATAAACATTTTCTTCAAAGCTGAAGCACAAAGAGCTTATACACATTTTCCATGTGTGGGTTTTTTTTGTGTCTGTGAGCTGCTGAGACTGTTTTCATTAAAACAAAGAAAAAACCCACTTCCTGCATGAATCAGTTTCATATTTAAACTGCAGGATTCCTCATTTAATGGTTTACTTGTTGATTGAATTAATATGGATGTTTAGCAAAGGTGGACCAACTAGAAAAAACAGAGCAAGAGGACATGGAATACCATTACACAACAGAAACAGGGAAAAGTGAGACTCAGCATAGTGCCAGAGCAAACAGATATGACATGAGAACTTGCACATTTTTCTCCTCATATTTCCATCAATATTAATTTGCAACATGCTTCCATGCCCTGTGAAGTAAACATAAGCTTTGTGGCAGGACTGTGAGAACAACCTTGCTTAGAACTAATGACAGAAGGAGACAAAAGACAAAGTACATGAGTTTCAGCTGTGCTGGCTAATCTTGGCACTGTCAGGGTACCTCATCCAAAAATCTGCCTTGGTGAAGCCAGGTGTTGACTTAAAACACCCTCGCAGTTGATACTGCTAATTTTCTGACAGTGAGCTACATGGTGAGCACCCTCCTGGAAAGATGGCAGGATGGGTGAGAAACTGGGTGGTAAGGCTGGTGCCGCAGGACAAGCCACTTGCTGTGACTGGCTCACCAGGACCAAGAGAGTTCCCATGATGTGACACTGACATACCCCTGGGACCCCCAAGAAAGACAGTGGAAGGATATAGACAGCATATCTGGTACTTGGACCTTGGATTTGGTATCCCTATGTATAGGCCTGAAGGGCTGAATGGTAGCTCTAGGCTTCATTCCATCCCAAAGCTATAATGAGCTACACATGACAAAACCTCACTTGTAGGTGTCCAAGGTTTTCTGGACACCCAGGGGGTTAAGGCGCTTTTGAAAATGAGGTTGCAGTCTTTCAGTAGACAAATCTTTTTCTCTGCCTTAGGTGTGGGCTTGGTACAATTGTTTCCTCTGAATGCTTCTCCCATTGCAATAGAAATCGCCCTACTGACTCAAGTTTAATAGGATTTGAACTCACTGCTGGTTTCTGCCAAGAAAGCAGAATCGTTTAGCTTTCTCTGCACAGGAAGAGAGATGTTAAAATTAGCCACGAGCAGTATATTGCTCCCTGAATACAAAAGAAAGGTACTGCAGTTTCCTGCACAAATGAAATTAGCTAAAACCATTGAATCTACAAGTAACAGATTCAAAGAAAGTGCTCTCTGGTTTGCCAAGGCAACAGCCGTGCACACATGCATCACACAAATAACAAAATATGTGCATTTGGGTTTTGTTCGATCAAACGAGAACCGCTGCAGGGTCACAGCAGATAGCACTGTTACTTATTTCAGCACCCTACAATCAGCGTTGAGAGACGCTTTTTAAGCTGTGAAGCACAGAGCTTACAGAAACCCAGATGACTTTTTCTGCGCCTTTTATTGCTTCTGCTGGTACAGTAGCCATTTCTGCTGTTAGTACCTCAGTTAATCCCCATAACATTTCCAAGGCCAGTGGAGGAACCAAAGGTTTTCCTCCAATTCAGATTTTACCTTGTTTCCTGCAGCATGGTAGGTCTAGCAATTGTAAAATGATGAGCAGGTAGAGAAGAAAACACTCCCAAGGCTCCTGCTCAGTTGGATTCTGTTCAAACTATGAGACATGACTGCAGACCCAGACCCTACTACATCCCAAATAGGCTGTTTCTGCTTCCCATTCCCAGGCCAGCATAGGGCCCTGAGTGAGCTCTCAAGTGTTTTACCATGGCTGGGCACTGGGGACAAACTCCATGACACTGGGATGGTATGACGGGTGTGTGTGGAGGGAAGGCCGACTCCTATCTCTGTGTGCTGGTTCAACTCACTAACCTGCAGAAAAATAAGCCCAGCTAAAGAGAAGAGGCTGGAGAGGTGGTGAAGGCTGGAGCTTGGAAAGTAGGCATGGCGCAGCCAGGGTGGAGATACTGCAGAGGGAAGGCAGGGAGTGGGGACTTGCCATTGTAGACACTGCATGCCAACATACACAAAACTGTAGCACTGGTGTGTGCAGAATCCTAGGATTTCTCTCTTTCAAATGGAAAGCAGCACATATTTTTTAAATGCAAAATTATTTAGAACCATGAGTAGAAGAAGAATTTATCTAGACTGATACATGGTTTTTGTCTTCTTTACAGAGAAACAGCTCTGTGAGCAGCAGATCCCATGAGTACTTGCATCTCAGTGTTTCCTTCCACCACTGACACTCTGGTATCTGGTAGGCTCCATGTTCTGGATCCTGCAGCATGGAAACCTTCTCACTTCTACCTGGCCACCTGCTTTTGAGAACTTCCCAGACACTTCCTAAATCCCAAGCCACTGTCAAATTTGGTTGGAATAGACCATAAGTTCATGAAAGATTGGTCACATCATGTGGAAAGAGAGATTAATAATTATTACAGTCTGTCCTAATGCATAATGACTTTTCATTAGGAAGACAGGCCAACTTTTGCTCCTGATATAGCTGTGAGCCCAGAATTACTCTGATTCACCAGCTAACTTCAGTAATAGTGGCGGATAATCCCAACTACCTAACTGGGTTGATGTTTATACACCACTAACTATTGCAGTTATTTACCTACCAGGTAAGAGTGCACGTTTATGAGAAATAATGGGGGCAGCAGATATTAAATCTTCCAACAACTCCTCACCTGTGCTTAGCAAATTAAGCATCTGGAAAAGGAGGTTAGAATTCAGAGTACTGCATGGCATAGTTTAATATTCCCTTTTTAGTAGCACACAAGTAATAAGAATACTTAAATACATTCTGGAAAAACCTGTACCCTGTTGCCTAAGGTGCATTATTTTCAGAGGACATTGCTAATTCAAACATCACAAAATAAACAAAGCAAAATGAGCTTCCTTTGTTACTGACGACTGCTACATTATAATAAAAGAATTATAAATCTGAGTTAATTTTTTTCTATCATTGTTTTCTGCCTACTTTTGTATTCTATTGGATTAGAATAGATTAATTTGGTTTAGTTTTCTTTCTAGCCACTTTTCATGTCCTGGCTCAGTAACAAGGCTTCCCATTTTTTAGAAAGAACAGTCTCAACATCTTCCATAAATTTTCCATTCATGCTACAGTTGCTTAAAAGAAAAAACAACCTTAACTTTAATATTTGTATTTCAACTAGCTGGCAAAACAAATTTCTCAGTATGTGACAACACTTCTTCAAATAGCTGTCTTCAGCCCATTTTTTAACACTTTATACCACTTCATTGCTTCAAGCCCCAGATCATTTATTCTAGCTAGCTACTTGAATTCTTGCTCTTACCCCATCATTGACTGCACTGACAAGAAAACCTCTGTTGTTGCCAATGGAGGAACAAGATGTAGCTTCATGTTCAAGAAAAACAAAACAAAACAAGCATCTTACAGGCCGCCCCTCAGTGGCTACCATTCAGACAAAATCTCTTGCCCTGAAAGCCACCTTGCTGATCAGGGCAGCATTAACATCTCCGGGGGAAAGCAGGGAAGTCAGCAGCAGATATGCAGCTTCTAATTTTGTACTGGGGAACTCATGCTGTTGTCCCTCTAGCAGCTACCCTATGCAAGACTGGGCTCAGCTGCTGGAGCAAACCACCACCCTCTTCTTGTCTGACCCAAGGGCTCCTACGTAAACAAAAATCCTCAGGCAGGCTACCCACCTTCTATCCTTAATCGAGTAAATTGCTGGCCTTTCATTTCAACAGCTGGAAGCCAGCACCTAAGTCCCAGCCTGTATTGTTCCAGTCCTAGGCTGGGCTGTAGTGGGCATGGCAGAAGCAGGAAATGGCTAAAGCTCTGGGCTTAATGAAAACAGGGACTCGTGCCCCTCCATGTAAACTCAGGCAATGCATCTATCCTACCTCCTAGCTGCAGACTGGAGAAAAGACAACGGCTGTTTCCTGCTGTTTCAATCACATATTCTTTCAGTGATCAGAATGTGTTTGCACAAGACCTGGTACAACGGGGCCACACTATTGTCTGGAATGTCCTCATCTTACATTCATACAGACGACAACAACCAGAAACAAATGTATTCTTGGATGGGGCTTTGAGCAACCTGGTCTGGTGTCCCTGCCCATGGCATTGGGCTTGGAACCAGATGATTTTTAGGGTCCCTTCAGACCCAAACCATTCTACCATTCTCTTTAAAACCTATGCACTGAATGCAAGTGTTCTGCAGTAGATTAAGCTTCATTTTCTGAAGCACACAGCACTGTGCTTTTACCCATAGTAACTGACATTTGCAGTAGCTTGGTTTCAATGAAGATCAATCCAGTGCCTTCCTAATAACAACAGAGAGTCATCTTGGATGATAGACTTTAGCCGATAACTTAATTGATCATACTGATAGAGATTTTGGGAAATATTATTGTAGCATAGCAGCACAAATCAAATCAGACAAGCAGACCCAGAGAAAGGCGAGTGACTTTCCCAGAAACATGGTTTTACAATATTCAAGGGTTGTGAATGTTATTTTGATACAGGGCAAGGAAAGACAAATGTAAGAATAATACAGTAAATCTAGAAAACATAACAGCCAGGTCCTGTTGCCATCCCTTAAACTCATTAACCACCTTCCTTGTGAAAAGCAACACCGCAAACTCCTTATGCTTTAGGCCAGTAATGGCAGAAATTCCCTGGCATTTTGTTCATGGATCACTGTCAGCTTTCCGAATACTCTCTGGGCTACCACTCTGCCCTGTATCACTCACCAACCTTTTAAGGCAGCATAGCTTTGCACACCATTAGAGTGTAGCTGAGAATCACTATTCTTGATAATGTGACTTCACCAAACCTCGAGTGGTCTAACAACGGAGCTGCCTACAATCCAAGGTCAAGTTGTTCTGCCGGCTACAATTTTGCATTTGATTTCTAAAGCTGGGGTAAGTGGAATGGTGATGAATCCAGTACCTGTTCACTTAGAGGTCACTTACTTAAATACCAAACCACTAACTTCTGCTGTAACTCCTGGGATTTGCCTCATCGGTTCAATCCAGAGTGCCCTGCTTTGGTAGCAGCAGCCTTGAGGAAAGCATTGAGCCCTACCCTAAGCCTTCTCCTGGAGTCAGATTGCACAGTAACAAGGAATTCCTGGCACTGTGGTACAGTAAACAGTTCTCCCATGTCCAGGATTTAACAGCAGAACAGATGATAATAAATAAGCCACTTCAACAGGGCTGTGAAAAATGAACCATGACATATCCGTAGTGAAGCAAATGTCATCTCAGTACAGGCTTGTCTGGATGCCTACAGGAGAGCACACCAACCGTCTGGCTCAAATTCGCAGCCTACTACTAGTACGGTGCTGTGAGCATATTGCTGACTGACTAATTCTGCACAGCGGTTCTCTACCTACTGAGCACTCTTTCAAGCTATTAGCGCCACAGCATATCAAATGGTCTGTCACAAACCTGTTTATCACCCCTTTCTCAAATTCAGACAGGTATCCAGCAGCAACTATTCAGTATGAATATATGCACATGTGTTAGCTCCCTGGCAGACTGGACCACTGCATCTAATTCAGGGCAGAATTACAGCCCTTGTGTATTTTGAGATCACTACAGGCACACAGGATTAGAAGTGAAGCTCCTCATATTAAAAGCCTCTCTTCATGTTCACTTGAAGAGCTAGTCAAAAAAGCTAACTTCAACCCGGTGAGACCGTGTTTCTTTCTACAAGCAGTGGAGAAGTGACTCCAATGGAGAATAAGGTGATCCAGAAGGGAAGCCTAATTTAACTGCTCTGGTGGCCCACTCTCTGTCCACTGCTGCCTAGGGAGCCTTTGCAAATGCCCTCTCCTTTTATGCTGCCAGCTTCTAAGACTATATTATGAATCTCATAGTATTTGATGTTGCTTTTCAAGACCCCTTTTCTGAAGTAATTTAGTTTTATAGAGGAGGAGAAGGGAGAGGAGAGGATGTCAAAAGGCAAAATAAAAGTAAACAAGAAGTTACTGCAGCTTGATTTTTTAAAGACAAACTTATGACATTTCAGGGCTTGACACTAGCAATTCTCAACTCCATCTTCCTGCAATAGTCTAAGATGTCTTTTGAAATTTGCACAAGGAATACCTACATTTGCCTTGTGCCTTGTTCCAAGGGGGTTTTGTAGTATGTTTAATGTTTGGTTTTCTCAAATTCCCACATATATTAGAATTCCATTGTATCTGTCATTTAAAGACAACATTAGCTTTTTATAGTAGATTGGAGAAAATCTTGCTTTTTTTAATATCTGCATATCTAAGAATTGTAGTAAGTTTTCCTAAAACAACCTGAGCATTGCTTATGACAAACAGACACACTTGCTCTAAGTAAAAAAGATTTCCAAAAGGCGCATCATAAAAATCTAATAATTCTCAGGAAAATATTGAATAAAATGACCATTTCAGAAATCACTTCAAGATCTTTAAAGTCATGTCTAAAAGTTTGGATGTTGTTCAGAGAAAAAAGCAGTCTCAAGTACATGTTGCCATTTTTAGCTGATAACTTACCCAGCACTAAGGCAATATTTTAAGTCAGTTTCTATTCTCCTTCACCTGGATAATTTTCACGAATTCCTCTTGTATTCTGGTTATGACCACTTGATGAAAATAGGGGAGCTGTTCCAACATTTTAGAATAATCCACTTTTCCAAAGGAGCTGATGACTCAATACAGTTTACCTTAAAACCACCAAATTTGAGGTGATGAAGATCTTATTTTAGATCTTATTCGTTAGATCTCTAAACTGCCCCAGACTGGGTTTTTAGAAGTTACAGCACACAACTAGTTAACCTTCACATTCTCTGATAAGAAAGAATTTAATTCTTGGAAGAAACTTCACAAGAGGATCTCCCATTCTACACACTGGCATTCAACCAGTAACAATAACTTGCACAACATCTGGACAGGTCTCCAGCTCGTGAACTGCAGGTAAGGAATCAGTGCTTCAGAGAATGACACATCTTGCCCAGGCAGGTAAGTCCTAGACTCAGCTACAATCACCTCTTTGTTTGATAGAGCTTCAGGTTACAACATTGAGAGTTTTCTAATCATACTTATCATTAGAGGAAGGGAACAAATGGATAATCAGTGCATACAGGAAGGAGTCCATGACCTGTTTTCCTGACCCTAACAGCTATGCATCTTAACTGTCATACAGCAAATGGCCACAAGATATGGACAACAGAACACAGAGGAGATGAGAAAAGGACATAATAGAAGCTCTCTCTTCTGCACTGTATTCTTCACATATAACTTCCCTAGTATTTTCAGAAATAAATCAAAACATCCATTTTATTTAACATCCTATGTGGATCGCACACAGAAGTCTATTCTATGTATTCATTATACATTCAGTCTACATTTTCTTACATAAAGCTATTGAACCTTCTCTTAGCCCCAGCCTCTGGTCCATACTAAACACAATCTTCTGTTATTTGACATTAAAATCTGAAGATGATTAGCAGAGCATTGATGTAATCAACTTTCAGCTATTCAATATGTATACAGAGACATTTTGTTTTCTGTTCCTCTTTCTAGACTTATTGTTATGGTGAATAGCATTCTTTATTTACCCTTGAAAGGAGGATGAAGGGTCTCCCTAAGGGAAAAAAGAACTTCCTAATACAAAAATAGAGTACTAGAGAATACAGGCCTGGCTTGTTTATAAAGAGATAGACATGGCATGTAAGAAACAATGGGAAAATGCTTTTCTCCTTGGTAAATTAAGGACACACACAGCAGACTCTACTACTCCATTTCAAGGGGAAAACAGGGAAGCTTATACCTCCAGTCAAGTCTCCAAACATATCCTTTGATCTTATTGTACTATCTGAATCCTGCTATACTCTGCTTGACACATGACATAGCTCCCTTAAGCACAGGTGCATGCATTTATACACACTCAGAAGCAAGACCTTCAAGACTGTCATGTAATTATTCATATCCCACAACTTAAATTGGTGCTCTTCATACCAGTGTTTAATATATAGATCTGACACACAAATACACAGAGAAAGATGGGAAATAATTTGTAAATACTTGGTCTACTTATCCACAGTGAGCTCTGGGCTGTAGGCCTACCTTTATCCAAGCTAAAGATGCCAGAAAAGTTAAAGTATGTAAATACCATGTCAGATAGCCCTACATGGTAGCTACATGTATGTGGGAACATGAGTTTCAAGACAAGGCTATAATCCCAGTGGGGAAGTCCACCAAATGGTCAGAGTCACTTAAGCAGCTGGCTGCAAGGGTTCCTCCTATTACAGTCAAAGCAGACCTACACAATATAGTCAATGAAGCTTATAGAACCATTCTGCTGACAGCTGAGCGGTGCCTACTCCAAGGCAGGCTAAATCACTTGGTTCCATAAACTGATGATTTAACTTTCACAGACTACAATGGGAACATGACTTTGGTTCTATGAATTTATACATAGGTATCTACAGCTACATTAGGTCTCTAGAAACCTCATTTAGGTGGTTTAATCCAGGGCCAAACTCCACTTCAAATGGTAGGAGGAACCCTGCACGGAAGATGCCTTGCAGAACCAAAGGCTGTGTTAGGGTTATGGGACTTAATGTTTGGATGTGCAGATTGAACAAAACCTCTGGGCTCACCATTGAACCACGCAATGCAGATGTTGGCTGCACTACTCCAAGAGACACAAATGTCAGAAGCTGCTTGCTGTTGTATCAGACCTTCCAGAAGACTCTAGTAAAAAGGCACTCACATGAGTGACTATATACAGCAGAGTTCTGCAACATTTTCTTAATTGCTGTGTTCAGCCATGCTGACTTAAAGATTGACAGTCTGGTGAGAAAAAGGACCAACAGTCATATGGATCACTTCAGGCGCATGTGGTTGTGGAATGTGACACTTGATACTCGGGTCCAGCGAACCACGGGAGGCAGCCTCAAGGACAGCATCCTTTTTACCTTTTTTGTATTACAAAAGTACACCTCAAAAGGGTAGCTTGTGAAACAGGGTTTTGCAGCAGAGCAGCACAACAGTGCTTATGGGCCTGTGACAAGCGAACACATCAGCTCTATACTGGACCTCCTGCTCTGTGACAGTAGCAGTGGTCCTGAGTGGAGGTTCCTCGTAGTTGCAAATTCTAGCACAGTGCTACCCACAGCTACAATCCCACTGAAGCACCAGGAGCAGTGTCTAAAGATTCAGTTCTCAGACCAACCCAGGGATAACTAGATCTAGAAACATACAGAAAAAGAGCAGAAGGTGTATTTGAATTAACTGGCTTCTCCCATTCCTTTCCTTGCCAATCCCCTTCTTACCCGAGAACATGTCATCAGTCTGATAATTACAACACCCACATCCCTATTACCATCAGAAAAAAAGCAAGATAGATGCCCTTTATGTGACCTTCTCAAGTCCTCTGCACATTTCTTGCTGCTTCCCTTACCATGCCAGAGTCAACCTATTTCCTCACCTGATAGCTCCATGACAGCTCCCCACAGACACTCTCTGCAAAAGCCTTTTCCCCACACCACAGCGGAACCAGCCTGCAACAGTTCTATTCATAGTTCAAGAGAGAAAAATCTCAGGATTGGAGGCTCCTAGGTGAACAGCTACAAACAATAACTGTTCCAAATGTTTCCCCTGTACTATATGATCAGTGAGAATGTGTGTTTTCATTTGCATTTCCACCCTTTGGTTTGCTGCATTTGGTAAATACTGGCAAAGTAAATGTTAAGATGTCATCTCTCTCTTCTAGGAAGTGATTGACAGTCCCTAAGTGCTCTGGGCTTTTTATAACCAATGTGACTGACAGCTTTTAAGTGGAAGCAGTTCGTGCAAGTTTCAAATGTTAGTTGTCTGCACGAATAATGTGGAATATTGGCTTTTCTAGTACCTATCTAATGGTATTTCCTTCTGCGTCGGCAGTCGATCTAAACCCTCAGTTGTTAAAAGAAACAACAACAACAAAAAAAGTTTGTGCTCTCCGCTCTGCACATTCCTAAAGCTCTCAGTCTAACAAAAGGCAAAGCAAACCAATGTCTGCATTGCATTTCAAAGCAGTGCAGCAAGTAACTCATTTCTCTTCATATCAAGGCTTAACTAAAAAACAATGGTGTCTTGTACAGTAATGTTTCTACTCAATAATTTTCAAGTATTTTGCATCAAAAACACTTTCAAAAATCCAACATGGCAGGGGGGTTGGAACTAGGTGATCTTAAGGTCCTTTCCAACCCTAACTATTCTATGATTCTATGATTGTTCCATCAATGCATCCAATCAAAGCAGTTAGCAACCACACTACTGAGTCCAGTATACCTCTTGCCTTGCCCCTCAATTAAGGCAAACAAGTAAAATAAATATTATACATAAAATTTGAGGTAAATACTAGAAATGTACATGCTATTTCACAAACGCATGTGACAAAATTAGCATCTTGTACAGTTCTGCATTTCAAGTCCAAGCATAGGTGAAAGACAAAATAGTGTATTAGGCACATGAACAATTGTTCATTTCAGTGTACCTAATTTACTTTGCAGCAGACAAGTAATTTATGTGCTGTTGGTAAGTACATTTCAATCATGAGATAGTAACTTGTAAAAATATTGCTGGCCATTCTTCCCAGCAAAGCGACTGAGGGATCCAATAGTGGTCATTTACTGAAAACAGTTCCCAGAATAGACTTGAAGTAGAAGTAGTTGAAGAGCAACCTGGTTATCAAAAGTTGCAGAAATATCCTTCACTTCATGTATACTTTTACACTGAAGGACTTTAATTTTGTACTTCTTCCATACTGTGTTACTCTGGAAATGTTTTCAGTGTGGGCACTTCAGTGTGAATCAATCAAAAAACATCTTGTGCTTTCTGACTAAAGCAAGAGGATAGAGGCTTTACATAAAGCTGGCCTCTCAAGGGAAAAAAGAAAGCAAATTTCTCCTAGAAAAAAATCAGAGCAAGGTCCCTTTGTGCTTGGCCACCATGACAAAAATCAGGTGAAAGTGCACTCTCTCCATTCTTCAATTTTCCAGCCCTGGCTCAGCACCAGTAACACTCATCCTCCAAGAGAAAATGGCCGGTACTGACTAATAGCAGGGAAGCCACAGGCTGAGCCACCATGCTGTCAGCCAGCAAGACAGACTCAGACTTGGCATCAAAGCAGTGCCTGCCCCCTGTGCTCCTTACAGCCCTGTGGTTCAGGTGAGCCATACAGGACATACAGCATGGGAGAGAGAGAACCCTGCTCTTCAGTTCCCAAAGAATTTCTCTTTGCTGAACTGCGTATCAGCCTAGAAATAACCTTGGATGCTCAAAAAAGTGAAGCTGCAGAGTCAGTGAAAACAGTTGGTGCAGCACTGTTTACATTTCAAAATGTCATCAACATAAAAAGATTACTGAGTAATTGTTAAGATCCAGAACAGACCTTTCCAAACCTAGAAATAATGGATTCCTCTTAGTGGAGAGCCTCTGGTTTCCTATGAAAAATAAACCAGTTCTGTATTAAGTGATATTACACCTCACTTTCTTGGATGTGGCACAAGATCTTTATAGTTGACTTTTCTTGTTCAGTTACATGACTTCCATGTGCTTGGGTTTGGTTTTTTTTTTTTGTAAAGGAATGTAAGTGACTATCATTTGTTAACCATACAACGTAATCTACCTCAGAGAGTCATACAATTTCCTCTTCTTTTCAGCTTCTCATTTTTCTCAACTTTAATGTGGTTGTGTAAGATTTTCCCCTCTCCAGAGGGCAGGCAATAATCAGGTTAGGTTGGTAACTTTATGACACTGATCTTAAAGTTCATTTAATTTTTTCTCCCATCTCCCCCCTCCATCCCTCACTCTTTCTGAAGCCCTTCATGATTCATTTTTCACTGTTGAATATTCCTAAAAAAAAAAGAAACTGGACACAGATAAAACATTTTACCTCAACACTTATCAGTGCAAAAAACAATCAAATCACTGCCCAGAAAATGCAGAACATTGCTTTTTAGTATGAACTATGTCCATTGTCTTTCTTTTTATAAAGAACAAATTTCATCTTGAAAAGGGCCAGAATACTAGTCTTGTTTCCTTTAAAGAAAATAACTGAACTCACTTAGTCGTGCTAAGATAAATACTTTTCCAAGTTTTGGAGATCAGTGCTTTATTAATACTGTATTTAGGTACTTTAAACAGTTAAAACATTTTGGATTTCCTCTAAGTAACTGACTTGAAAACAGGCAGCAATAGTGGTTAATCTAAGCCACATTATCTCCTGGAAATGTTCTCTTTTTATCTATGTCTTTTAAGGCTGCAAATTATAAGCCAAAGAGAGCTAGTGAAAGTTTTACAGAACTACAAGTTGCTTTCTCAAGTTTTCAAAACCTTGCACTCCCCATAAACAAGAAGCAGTGAAAAGAGGAAGAAATATGTCTGCAGTTGAGTGGCTAAAAAAAAGAAAGAAAAATTTCCCACCTTTAAAGGTCCCCTACAACCCAAACTGTTCTATATAGCAGTGGTTTAAGTATCTATACCACATAACCTGAATTTAGGATACTTTCAGCTAAATTTTTCCCCCTCAAATCATTCACTTCAGCACTAACATGCACCACCTGCATTTTTAGAGGCTAGAAATCCAGAATTAGGTTCTGATAGCATGCATTTGCTAAAATAACATATTCATATACTTGCTACATTAGCAAAGATTTAGCCAGAGATGATTTATTACAGAACGCTCTACTTGGCATCTGCTAGACACATTGGATACTGCCAAGGTTAGCTACGCAATTTTCCCTGACTCCAACCTCTATTCCAGGAGAATAATATTAAGATGAGGAATACATGTTTTCTAATCGGCGTGCAACCATTACAGCACAATCAGCAAATAAGATGCTCTTCTGAGATTACTTCATTATCACTCAGTACCATTCTCAAAGAAGGCCTAGGAAATACATTGTGAAAATGAAAAGATAAGGACAGTTCTAGATTTTCACAGAATTCTTCAACTTACCATAACAGAACTGCAGTTACAGGAAAGTCAATGAGTAGGTCAGTAGCAGAATATGAATTCCTGAGCCATGAGATGGGAGATGATGCTTTTCAAGTTTAGCAATGCTGGTTCTAAACTTGGGACTTTCAGCTGGTGCATTAGCATATAATGAAACAGCACAACAAGGTTCTAGATAATGTACTGAGTAAGAGGATAGCATGCAAAGAGATGCGGTATATACAAACACAGAATAAAGAATTTTGTCACTGTTTTGTGGTGTGGCCATGCCGCTGCTGTGCTGGATGGTTCTTTAAACCCCAAAGTACATGACTTTGGAGGAATGCCAGTTTAGATAGCAGATATCTGCAAGGTTGTCTGTATTCCAGATAGAGACATTACCATTTAGTTTTGTCCTGATTCTTAATGATGACATTTATTTTATTCTTCAAACTTGGCATTATCTGTTATAATAAAGTAGGCAGATCAGATCAGTTTCCATTGGAGGCTGGAGACAAAGCTTCTGTCCCATCTTACTGTAAGTTTCTTGCATGATCTGTTGACTGCCATTTAGTATTATTTACAGACAGTGAAATTTCTTCATGATAACAGGGTTACACAAAGGCTCTGTGTCCTCCCTGACTCAGATAGAACATGCGGTAGGACTGGAATGAGTTGGCCTATTCTGAACTGCTGAGGCACATAGTGAGACTAGGCAAAAGGCTAAGGACAGATTGGGTCAGAACAAATATGGTGAATTAGTTAACAGAAAATGGCTTCTTGGCCCGAGTATGGACAGGAAGAAACACTAACAGAAAATGCCTTCTTTGGTTAGACAAACTAACATATTTAGAAACCATGCTAAGGAAGTATTTTGGTCTCAGCTTAGCACAGGCCCTGTGGGTAGCCCCATTTGTTTATTTTGCCTTGAACCTTCCAACATCCCCTTTGCACAAATCATCTGGCCTTCAAACTCTTGGGTACTGTCCTTTCTTCAACCACGGCTTGCTGGCTCCTTCACAAAGCTACAGGCCTATTATATTTCAGCCTGCTTGTCATAAAGCCTAACAAGTTATTTCAATAGCTTCCTCACACTCGAGAGTTACTGAGCTTTTAGTGCTTCCTCAACCTTACTTAAAAGAGACTGCTATTGGAAAACCTAACACATTCAATATGACAGGGCTGGGTTTACAAATCTACTTGTCTGGTTTCTATTGACATTTAAAAACAATTGTTAGTGACAAAAATGTAATTATTCCTAAATGATGGAAACAAGGAGCCAGGCGTACTGAATGAACTTTTTTTGAACCTCTATTCATTCCACTTCAGATTTTGGCAGGGTTTTTTGATGGTTTCTATTTTATCCTAACCAGTTTATCCATGTTCCAGACTTTATATGTTCTGTGGCTGTAAAGCTTTCCTGTGGAATTCACTCATCACCACAGAACTGTGCTGGAGAAACCCAGCATGCCTCTGAAAGAAGAGAATTTTCTTGCACTCAGATGTACAGATAAAAGTTGAGAATATGCACTGAGCATATGCTGACATAGCACGCGCTCCCTCATTTTTCAGGCTGCCTTAAGTTGCAGTTCTGAAAGGTGTGAACTACCTCATCTATCTCGGTTAGTGCTGGAAGGATTCCCCTCTTCCAGACTGTAGAATCTGCTGATTTGTACTGTGCCATGGAAATTCGACATTTTTGCTACCAAATTCCCTGATTTATTGTAGTCTAATACTTTCTTTCTCCCAAATTTGCTATACAGCTGCCTCTTCCTCTCCAGCTGCAGTGGGCACAGACTAAAATGCAGGGAGCTCTATTTAAGTGTCCATTTAAGAAAAAACATCTCCTGTAAGGTTGATCAGTAACCGGCAGAGGTTGCTCAGAGAGGCCATGGAGTCTTCATCCTTGCAGACTTGCTCCTGTTGGCTGTAGTTGACAAAATGAGAGCAAAGGCTGGTCAGCACATTTTCTGTCATTCTCTAAGAATAAGCAGGTAGGGATCTGAAAGTACTTTAGTCACCATCACAAGCTTCACAGTGGACCAAAGAAAATTCAAGATATGCTTCATTAACAACTGGAAATGAACTGGGGGTGGTGATAGTCATGAAAAATCAATCTTCAAAGCCATTAAAAAATGAAAGCTACCTGTGAGATACCTTGACAGCAAAAGTTCCCAAATTGAATGAAGCATGAAAATTGCTGGAAGAGTAGGACACAGGTGGGAGTCAGAAATCTTTTTGCCTAATTTTGTCTCTGATGCACTGAAATGACTCCAACAAATCTTTTATGCCCTTTGTGCCCTTGTTTCCACATCTGTAATTCAGATCACAGTTAACCTGTAACATTCATGCCACAGAGAAAGCACTGAAGGTTTTTTGAGATCTAAGACAGGGCTTAGAAAATACAATTGTTAAAAACATAAGCACTCAGGAAATGATCAATAACAACTCTGAAGAGTGTTTCAAAATCAGGAAGGTCAGCCTCAAGACATGGGCCATACAGCTGGAACTGAAGCAGTGTGTCTCCAGGCTTATCATTTCACAGAGCCTGGGACCTGTCTTTTGCTTCCAGAAGCACACACAGACTACATGCAATACTATGCTATTAAACAATGCCTAGGTGCAAAACTAACAAAACCAGACAGCATCCAGACTCCACACAACTTCAACTTCTTCCACCTAAACCACAAAGGTCCAATAACCAATCTGATTAGTAGGAACAAGTGTTCCAAGAGTAATTAATCCACAAAGTAATAGACTCCAAGAGTACCAAACTGCCCACAAACACTCAGATTACAGCACAGGTAGGAATTCAGCCTTAAAGGACACAGCCTCCCTGAGAAACAATGCATCATGAGCAAGCCAGCCCCAGAGAACACTGAACGTGATGCAAGGAAACACATATTACTGCATAATTAAATTACATTCCCACCCATTCAAACCTCATCTTTATAAAAAAAGAATGTGAAAAATAAGGTTCCTCTACTAAAACATTGCAATATAAAACATTAGGCAATGGTGTCCTTAAACTAGACGCAAAGATTCATTTCCTTAAAGACTGTTCAAGTGCAAAGCTGTTTGTGGCATTAGTATTAACTAATGACAGCAGGAATTTTGTCCCATTTGTAACAGGCTGTCATGTTTTCAGTGTCTATGAAAAGCTGATATAGTTAAGCCATGGGAAATATAAGAAAGTTACTGGAATTAGTGAGGGTGCACATGTTTCTGGGTTTCTAGGAAGGCTGAAGTATGAGAATTTCACAGATGTGGGAACTTCTGATAATGTTCCAGATGAAACAAACTTGTAACAAACCCTGTAGAGAGGTTCATTCAACACAATGAGCTAACCAAGAAAACAGTCATTTCTGGCTAGTTGCACTAATATTAGCAGCAGCTGTGAACTCAGTAAACAGCTCTGTTTTTTGGTTGTCAAAGAGGTGCTAGAGCAGATGTGAAACTCATCAAAAATAGGTCACAAACAGCAAACATGCAAGGGAATGCATCAATATTGGAGTGATCTGAAAATAAGTAATGCTGGAACATCTCACCACAGTGTTTATAACCCTGAAGAGTACCCAACGCAGAACTGCACCAAACAATAGGCTGCTTCATACAATTCTTACGACAGGACCTTACACACACTGCACCATCTGTGTGAATAAGGGTGCAGCGCCTTCGGCAGCTGAAGCATCAGACAGAAGAAAAGGTACTGAACTGCACCCTGCTTTCCTTTGAATTCGGTTTTCTGAGAGGCTTTAATTCCTGGCTTTTTTCCTCAAACTCTATAATTAACCCAAACTGAGGTATTGCAATGAGACAAACATGGAATTTGCCACTACAAACAGATTACAGGCTCATTCTGTCTGATAGGCAGCCCTCCTGCAATAGCCATTCCTCCATGGACAGGAATAGTGGCCAACACAGCGATTCAGGGATTATATTCCTTTTTCTTTTTTTTGTTGTGTTTTTTTCCCCTTCCCTTTTTTAAAATCCCATAGGACCCAATTCCTCAAAATTCCCCCATATGGGGATTTCACTTGGATCTACTTTTAGGACTCTTACAGCGCTTAAAACACTTAACTTTACTACCAGGTATATAAAGAAACAACTCTAAAGGGTACAGATGAGGAAAAATAATGTACTTGAGCTATAACAGGACTAAACAAGGAATCTACATGTCCTATCACTCCCCTGGACAGCCTCCATGGCTGGCCTTCACCAACACAGGCGCGAGGCTGTCCTTGGCCGAATGCCCGCAGCAAGCCAAGTCTAAGCTCCGTAGCCTAAAGCAGGCTCGAATACTTCCCACATAAGTCAGTTCCAAGGTGAAGAAAGACACTCTCCCTCTTCTTGTTGCTTCTACTTCCATTACAACATCAGGTTCTACCCCTCCAAGACACAATGACACTGTATAATTAAGCATTAATAAAAAGAAGGGACTAATCAGACAAAAAAAAAAAAGCTGATGGTATAGTTAGCCCATATGTGTCAAGGTCAATTCATACATTTAACTGAGAAAACAGGTCTTCAGTGAGTATTTAGCAACTATATTCCTTCATTTAAGTAGTAGTGGCTCAAAAATAGAGTTTAACACAAACACTGAAGAGATTTCATATTACTGAAGTTTCAGAATAGAAACCAGGTTTCCAAAACCTGTTTTCTTCCCTTTAGGAGTGAAAGGAAGCTCATATCCAACTTAAAAGAAAACCTTTGTGGCTTACATTCACAGTTGGAAGCCTTTGCTGAGGCAAATCTATGTTCATTTTAGCACAGAATCTAGGATGAAATGTGGTAGTTGATTACCACAGTAAAACTGGCAAGATAACTTTAATAACAATGATTATGTTTGACAATGCTAGAAGGTGCCTTTTTTTTTTTTTTTTTAAGCTACTGGGCTTTTATTGTTATTGTTCATATAAGCAAGAACTCAAAACCACTTGTATTTCCTACAGTTACAGGTGTGACTCTTGGAGGCTGAAGAATGATGCTGCAGTATGCTCTTTTGAAGAACAGTTTTCTAGCAAAGGCAGCTGCAGAGGTAGAATAGAAAGCTTTCCTACAAGGACATAAAAGGATTGCTTCATTCTGTCAGAAGAAATCAGGCTATGCACTTGCACTCAGCTCTTGGCCAGATTGTTCCTTCCCCTCCTCATGGGGCAGCACATTAAAGGCATTTAGCTGCTGTTCTCTGACTGCCAGGAGTGCTTTCGTTCATCCCAGTGGTGATGTGAGTTTGCTAAGCAGCATGGGTGGATAGGGACAGGGGCTGATTTAAACTTTTGCTGACAAACTGTTTGAGAAGATATTTTCTAACCCTACAGGTTGCAGCTCGTGGGTAAGATCTCACTTCCAAAAACAGAGCAATATGCATTTTTATCCAGTAAATATAATGCAGACAAATTAGACGGCAACTATTTCAGAAAACCTGGCAGAAGTTCAGTTTATGCAATGCTTTCCAAATGTTCCATATTTGCAGAATAAAGCTGAAAAGTCTGATCTTTGTAGTTTGAACTTGTCTATTTAGACTACTGTTCCTTTTTGGCCTGAACAGAACTTTTTTATATATGAATTCTGTTTTAATCCAGCAAACCCAAATAAATCCCAATGCAAACACAAGACTGTCAGCTCTCAAGGTTTGGCTCAGAATGTGGGGCTCCGCCATTTGAACTCTGGTTTCTCAAGTCAGCTTGAGACACATTTGAACTGGACTCAAAATGAATTCCATAAACATCTTCCCTGGATTTTTATTGACTTAGTGACAGAGAAATCATTCCTCAAAGACAACTCATCAACTGTTAGTCATCAGATCCTCAGTTGCAGTCAGACACAGAGTTACCTTTTGTGTGCTGATAGATTGTTTAAACTGGTGCTTACCCCAAATTTCCACTAGCTGCAGCATGTTTTGAAAATGTGAAATGGCTTACTTCAACCTGCCTGCAATGATCTGTGTATGTCTAGTAGGAAGCATAAGGATGTGAATGATTAATCACATTCTTCCTAGTAATTTAGAAGTGTTGATGAATGCCAGGAAACATTGTAATGAGTACTGGAAAAAAAAAAATAACATGAAGGCAATACATTGGAAGCTTTGCTGTTGCTTTCAGTTGAAGCAAAGTAATTAAGTCTGCTAATTAGACTTTACCTTTTAAGAAAATAAACAACAATAGATACATTTCAAGCACTGTCCATATTTGTGTCCACAAACCATAAGCTAAGCACATACGACTATAGCTCGCAATCATTCATTGTCACAGCAACCCTAGCAGCTTTATCTCAAAATTAGTGATGAACACAGACATACACACAGTCAAATAATTTCTCTTCAACAGACATCTTTCAGCCTCTCATTTACTAAGCAGCTCTGTACTTCAAATGTTTACTTTGAGGAAAAATAAGCAGAAGTTATATTTCTGTCATCTGCAAACCAGGAGATTGTGTAAGGCTCTGCCTGTACTCTGTGATGAGGTTCACACATTCTTTCAGACAGATCAGAGGGGAGAGTTGCACCTTTGCATGCTGGTGGGGTGGGGGGGTTAAGGGGGGTTGGACCAAACCCCAAACCCCTAAACACTCCACATAGTTCTTATGATTATTTTGAAAGTGTTATAAGCTGCTAATTATGTACACCAGGAAGGTGTGACTTAAGGTTGAGGATTTTCTCTGAAACAATTCAAGGAGGTTTTGTTGCTCTACTCACACTATATTATTTTCAACCCCATATTTTATAGAATTTCTTGGCTTAATACCTGAACAGTCTTATGTCAAACAAATTGCAGATTTCTATGAATTTGAATGAATTTTAGAGTTTTAGAGTTTAAACTTCAAACAGCTAACAGTAAAACTGGAAAGTCAGAGCCTTCACAAACGCTCAAAACTAAGCAGGAAGAGCTGCTGATACCCTCTCTGGTGTTTGTGGCCTTATATAGGAATAGTATTAAAAAAGAGACATAGCAAAACCAGTAAGATGAACAGTTATATATTTTATTTAAAGCTTCCATCAAAACACTTAGAAACTGGTAACAAACTGGTAATATTTCTCTACAAAAATTTTGGCAAATGGGAAAGAAGCATCAGGGGAACAATTATTACTATTAGTTTAACTCCAAAGTATCCCTAGTTGGAAATACCACTAAAACCATGCATGCATACAGGAGGAATATCAGTATATTCAACTGCATTGGCTACAGAACTGAAGCCTACCAAGTCTAAAGCTGAAACACAAATTTGACAGAGTACAAGATTCCCTCAGGGCTCATCTTTAGGGGCAGAACACCAAAGGATCTTATAACCACCACACTGAAAGGCATTCAGCTTGAGATATTTGCTTCTGCCCTGCATAGGTACTCACAAAGCAAGTCAGTTTTTAAGAGGGTTAAGTATACAATGAGCAAATTGTATATTAGTAAATCTGTTATTATTTCTGAATTGGAAACAGAAAAGGACCAAAGAAATAATCTTCTTTAAATGGAAACTACAAGTTTACTCTAATTGCGTTTGAAGCTATATATTAAGAAATTGTTCAGAGTTCTGTCAAATTTCTTATGATATCCAAGTTGGGTACTAAGACACTGCAAAACCACAGCAGTTAAAAATAAATTTGATGTGAAAGCTATGAGGTCCATGTTAAGACCAGAGCCAGAAGACTGGGAGAATTTTCAGGTAAGTATACATTGAGATAAAGCAAAAAGAAAAGCCAAACTAAGCAGCATTATAAACACCCCCACCAGGCATCCCACTCACCCTCCAGCATCACTTTTCATTCTTTTCAGAGGGAAACGCTCCCTTTTTCAGAATGGAAACATTCACATGTAGCTTACAACAATCATAACTTGTAAAAATGTTACTGATTAAAATAAAGAAAAACAAGCAGCCAGGTCACAAGTTTGATATTTGAGACATTCTCTGCCCTTCTGCAGCTCCTTTATATAAATGGTGCAGTCTCTGTTTCTCACTTCAGATCATAACCTGTGGGGAGCAGGGCTGCCTATTTGGCAATAGCAGGTTTGACGGAGCTCAGTATCAGTGACAGAGAAGTAGATACCCCACCAGACAATAGTGTGTCTGTGTCTATCCCTGCATGAATTTGCAAAGGATTAAAAAAACCTCAAAGAGCAACAGGGGGAAAATACCCTCTTCCTTGTGTAATGGCAACAGATTTATACACACACATATATATAAAAATTTGTATCTTTCTCATCCCTCTGTGCTCACATATTCAGACCTTGTGATTGAGGAACATGGTCAGGTAATAGATGAGCCTCACATTAGGAGGAAAGAATTCTATCTGAGCACCCTTTTCTTTTTGTCCTTTCCTCCTCACTCTTCCCCTGCACAGCACTGTTACTCTGAAGCAGTACCTTACCTTTACAGGACAAGTTCTAGCCTCTTTCCTCGAGATTAAGCACAAAAACCTCCAGTTGCAGCATCTGAATAAAATCCAAGTGTAGTAAGCCATCTCCCCAATGCAGCAGCTGCATTTGCTAAAATAAATTACTAAAACCCAGAATAAAGCACAAGGCAAAAGTGACTACACTGTGAGAACGTAACAGGCAGATGTGTCACTACTCTCCACATCTATGCAGACAGAGAAGATTTTTAAGCTGCAGCTGAAGATGAAGCATTGTGCCTGGTGGGTTACACAGCAATATGCCAACAGGAAAAAGAAATCATCATCCAAACGTCTGGAATGCAACAAATATCAATACAGGGCTCAGCACGTGGCAAGAGGACAAGCTAAACAAAATTCTCAGAAAGATGTGTATAGACACATGAAATCTACTTTTAAAAAAAATATTCTAATTCTGTATGTTGATAGATAGCAGTTCAAAGAGGATCTTGGGTCCCCTGAGTAAAGAGTGATGTTGTCTTTCCCCTCTTGGACAAGGCCTAGCTCGGGCCCATGGCTGGCATTCTGCAGTCCTGCTCCACAGACCAGAACAGTGATGGCAGAGGGGACTGAGCAGCATAAAATGCCAGGGGACCCACAGCTGAAGCACAGTTATGGTATACATGCATATTCCCATGTGATCTCTTAAGTATATGTAGAAACAACATGGGGTCGATTGTGCTTTTTATTTTGTCCTGCATCTGCTGTAATGCTCTCACAACCACAGAACTGGGGGAAAAAAAAAAAAAAAATACCAATTATAGAGGGAACAGAGCAGAAAGCACATTTTCAATTATCCCATGAAACATTTAACTCGGCCTGGGAGTAGTAGGTTGGGCTGCTTACTGTCTTCCCATCTCTGCCAGCTTCAGTGACAGTCTATTGACAATGTCTTCCATATTGCACATCCTTAAGAGATCTCCAGGGATCAAGGGGCTCTGCCTGAGCTTGAAATGAGCAGCTAGCAAACAAGGTCCACCTTCCCACAGAGACAGAACACTGCAGGGCAGCTAATAGCAGGAGAAACTGAGAAGAGACAGATGATCATTCTTAGCTGTCAGCCTCCCCTTCTCAATGCTGTAGCGTGACAGATTTACACAGCCTGGTTGTTCTAGAAGAGCAGGAATGACTTGTCAGAACACCCGAAAGTCCAATTACAACTCAATTAATGTCCTCACTGCTGCTCCTGCACAAGGCAAGGCAAACATATTCATTTGCCATCCACCGACCCTGATCAAGGGAACTTCCTTCCTCTCACAGCACATGGATGCTTCTGGTTCACAAGAGATATGATCAATGGAACTGACTGAAGGATGTGTAAGCATCTGAACACCCAGTCTGGGCAGTGGTGGATTAGAACAACATGGAGCATATGCACCGAGACCCAAGGCTCAGGCTGCTTACAGAAGTGAATTCCAAAGTAAGCAGCATAAAAAAAAAGGCAGGTGTAACCTTTGCTATGAGGAATCATGTTGAAACTGATATCACTGCAGGAAAAAATAACAAACCAAACCAAAAAAAAAAAAAAAAAAACAAACCAGCAAACATTCAGGATTTCCTTTTTAATGTTCTAGAGACTAATTGAACAGAGACAGCCTTGTTGAAGCCCTAAGCAACACTTTATGGCACATGAGGGACACAGTTTCAGTTTAATTTTATTAGGTAGTTACTTGAAATAAGGTGATTGAGAAAGAAGCTTTACCTAGGGATAAAAGCTCAGCTATTTTTTCCTCCAATATAAAATGTTGCTGTAAAGATGCCAGCCTGAAAAAAAACGACACTATAATAAATGTAGAAATGTTCCCAATGATTTCATAAGTGCATGCTGCAGGCATTCAGAGTACATATAATCACTACATGTCATGCTGGCAACTCTGCGGCACTTGCATCTACGTCGGTGAAGAAAATATGTAGCTAAATTAAAAGGGAATACAGAAAGGGGCAGTAAGACTGAAAGGATTTGGAAAACATTAATGAAAAAGAAAGGTTGAAGCAATTGTTTGTTTAGTCAGAGGAAGAAGTGATGAGAGATGGTAACATCTTTCCAAGATGTAAAAGGTTGGATTTTTAAACCAGCAAAGACTTTACATGAACCTTTGTTCATCTACTACCTCAAACGTAATTTTCGGTAAGGAGAATTTGGTTAAATATAGGGGAAAGCCTTTCTAACTGCAGGTGTAATTAAATGGTAGACTCAGGGGGTGATGGTATCCTTCTCATTAGAGGGTTTAAAGTCAGAAATCCACCTGTCAGGAGAGTTTAAGGATAAATCCTGCCTAAAAGCTGGCAACATACAAGATGACTTCCAGAAAGGCACTCTGGTCTTGCATTTCAGGAGCACTTCATAACTTGGGCAGATGTCAAATTGGCCATTATCCAGATCCTTACCTCCCCTATTTAGAGGACTGTTGCCTCGAGTATTTCAGCAGGTAACACTCTCGGCGTCAAGGCAGCAGTATAAGACAAACAAGTTCCCCATAAAAAGCTGTGCTCCGTTAAGGAGTCATCTTTCCGTTAAGCAGTCATCTTACCGTAGGTACGAGCACGGCGCCCCTAAAGCCTCTGCGGAGGGCGACGAGGCAGCGGCAGCGGCGGCAGCACTCCCCCTGGCGGCGGCCAGCGGAAGCGAGCCCCGGCTTCCCGGCGGCCAAGGACGGGTTTAGCTCGCTCAGCCAGATTGTCCCCGGCGCTTGACAAAGTGCAAACCAGGGGCTGAACAGCGAGGGCGGAACACTGAATTCATTCGGCACAAATGCAAACCCAGCACACAAGGAAGTAGGAGCAGGCTGGAAGCAGGCAAGCTGCACGGCAATCCATGGAGAGGGAGGAAGAGGTCAAAGAGAGCATGATCTTGTTAACTCTCTCCCAAAACAACGGCAGAGGGGAAAGGAAATCTTCCTTCTCACTGGCCGTTCCCAGAGTGCAACCCCCGACAACCAGGAACAGAGGTGAAGGAGAGCAGGCAGGGCCTGGAGAGAGGAGATGTGAAGCGGCAAGTACTTCGAGTCGAGAGGATAGAGGATTATAAGAGAAAGATGCTGCAGAGGAAGGCATGGAGGCAGCCTGGGATGGTTTCAACTCACCAATCTCTTTTCTGAAGTTGCAGGTGTAGCACCAGCAGGGCTTCACTGTCCTGCACTACTGTCACCAGCCCCAAGTCAGGTTCTCTGTGAATCTTTAAGACTAAGACAATCCACAGCTCCCTTCTCCCTGCCCTGCCAGCCTGCTGCAGCTCTGAGGTTACCTGCCTGTCCTCTCCCATTAGGAACTAACAGCCAAGTTCTTCCTCCCCAACTCCTGGAAAAGTGGTTTTCAAACCATATCCTGCTACTGTAAAGCTTTAATTTAACAGACTAAATACTACAAGATGTTATTACAATCTTCTGGGACCTGTTGCTGTAAAGTGATTTTGACAATATCAAAACACTAGGAAAACTCATATAACAAAGTTAAAACCAGGTAGTCAAAATGAACATTTCAATCTGGAGCTTCAACTCTATTTTTAATTTATATCTTCTGATGACTGAAATTCAGCGCAGGCGGGTTTTTCATTTCCATTTAAAATCTACACACATTTGAAAGCCATCAGGTACTCGCTTCTGCTCTGGAAACATTCCCACATCTGCCTGTCCTTTCTCCTCAGCAAGAGCTACTGCTGCTTCGTTGCTTTGTTGAAACACCACCCCTTCCATCCACATCCCCCCCTCCCTAACTGCCTGCCTCAGCACGTGGGAGGGAAGGAGGTTTGGTCAGTTTGGTTCTGAAGGTGTTTCTCTCCCTGCCCCAGGGCACATTGCATGCTTGTCTGTGATCTTGCAACTAGTTGTTTTCTGTTAATGACTCCCATGGGGCTGGAGGCATGAGTCTAGCAATAAAATTTGAACATGATCATCATTCCATTACGTGAGGGAGTATAGCTTCCCTGAAATTTAATTTAGTTGTTTAAACAAGCACAAACCTCACAGAACACTCACAAACCTCACAGAACACTTACCCTCTGATTATTTGAGAGAGTTCAACAATACGAACTTCCTAAAAGAGATTCAAGGACAGCAAATTAAAACAATACAAAAAGCTAGATTGATTTCCAAATTCCAACCCACAGGATGTCACCTAACTAAGGAAAAAGTTACTTGTTACCAGCCCTACAAGGAGAGAAAGGAACATGTAAGTCCATTCCAACTGGCAGAGGGAACTGCAAGTACTGTATAGTTTCAGCTTCCTGCTCTGGCAGCATCTTTGTCTAACCAAGCCAAGCCCCCTTCACCATTCTTACTCCCATAGGTCCAAGATTCAAGAAAGCATATCTGGAATATCTGACAGTATTTATTTAGGTTAGGAAAAAGACAGATTCTTCAAAACAGCTCATGTTTCCAGTTTAATTTTTCTAGTTACAGCAGTCCTTTGTCACCGTCCTGACCATATCAAGCTAAGCTGCCTATACAACCCCTTTATAACCAATTCTAAAGGAGTATGGGGGTGGGGTCCTATTTCCCCCAGAAGGATCACATGAGAACCAGAGAGCCTTCTTATAAGGTAAGGTAGGACATTTCAGCCTACATTTCATGCTTTCAGCACTGCATCTGCAACCTCTGTTTTGCAAAGTTCACTTCTAAATACACTGTGCAATAAACCCACCCCATCTCCTATTTTCAAGGTCTTCCCAAAGACTCTGTGTTTGAGAATCTGCTTTAAAAAAAAAACAACAAACAAACAAACAAAAAAAAAAACCAAATAAACCAAAAAAATCAGTTTGACTTCACTAGTTTCAAAAATACCTGTACCCTGTGATTCCCCAACTCTGATTTACTTTGCATGCTTCCTGCTGAGTGCTGCCTGCATGCCTGCCATAATAAAGGGGTCCTCCCTGTGTGCAGAGCAAGCCAAGGGTTGTTTACAGACAAACCAGTCCAGGCAAGTGGGCATGCCCTTCATTTTGGAATTCACTCACAGTCTCTAACTCTAAAAAGTACTCAAAAGTGGTCAGAAAGCTAAGACAAGGAAAAACATCCAGATGTACCACATAGCCTGGCTCTATGTATTTCTTAAGCTTCCATGGGACTGGTTCTGGAAAACCTCAACAGAGCCTATGGGTTTACTTGCTTTCATTAGTATTTGTCTAAGAAGAACTGCAAATACGTAGTGGCTACCTTCTTGTAGAGCTTCTTGTAGCTCTGAGGGAAGTTGCTCTTAAGCAACTGCGAGATCCTCGCTACATTAGCACTACTACTGGGACCCTAAAAAGCCTAAAAGGAAGTGTCCATCCAGGGAAAAACTAGACCTGCAGCCCACTAAGACGTGAGAATTTAAAAAATACAGTGGCACTATATGTGAAACTAAATGATGGTGGCTTCATCAACACCCAGGCAGGAGGAACTCCATCCAGTACATCGAGGAAAAAACAACTGATAACACATGGATCGACAGTAGATCTTTTACCAACAAAAGTCGAGTCCTGCCAATGTCTGCTTGACATCAAGACAGGAGAGCTGTCTCAGCATCAAGTGCCAGAGACTACAGCAGTCCTTCATCTTCAAGTTTTCAATAAATGAGAAAACTCCAATGAGTTTTCAGAAAATGAGAAAATTCACAGACCTCAGCATTTTTTCACAGAGGTGCTCCTGCAGAGTAGATTTTAGCCCTATGATAAGAGTCTCGCTTCCCTCTTACATTTAGTAGATCCTTCAGAAATCATCCCAGGCCTTCCAGAAGTCCACAGATCACAAGTTAAATACTTTCCCAGACACAAGTATATGGTTCATAGCCTGGAAAAGCTAGCACAACCAGGCAGGTAGCCAGAGCCAGTCCTCAGACTTTTGTGTGTGTGTCATAGGCATGACTTAACTGCATCCCTTTTATTTATTTATATGAGGTGACAGAACAGGGAGGATTTACAGAGAGCTGTTAAGTATCTGCTCAGCTTTTCCCCATCATCTGTATCATGCTGGCATAGTGCCCTGCAGAAAGCACCAGAGCCTATCCATCTGCATCCTCTGCTAGCAGTAAATTGACAGTCAGTGCAGAATATACCCCAAGTGTATTAATATGACTTTTATAGGTGATGCTCAGGAGGTGTTGTACTGTGATTCTATGAATCAATTTCATGATGTCATGGATGCTACTCTTTTATGTTTGAATTAGTGCATTAATATTCATGCCTGTATGTCTGAAAAGGAAATGCAGATAAATGTGTACAATACTTACCAAAGTACCTACTGCTTCAGGAGAGGTATAAACAGGTGACTAAAACAATTAAAGTTTACATGCATCTGTTAGGCTGTTCACATTCACTTGGAGGACTATGCTGCAAGAAGCATTTATGCAGACGGAATGCACAGCCTCATTATTCCAGCTGGAGTCCAGTCTGTACTTGTGCTTATTCCAGTGCCCCACAGAACTTCATTCTCCTTTGCCACAGGCACATATCAATGCTACTCCCTAACTCTCTACTGCAGGGACTTGTGTGACAAGAGACTGAGTGAGAAGGAAGGGACAGACGAGCAGGTTGCTCTGCATAATATGGAACAGCAGCTGTCCTTTTATTTCCCCAGACTCATAGAATAATTGCTGTGATGGAATTAAAACAAAACCATACCCATGAATGTCAAACAATGTGAACTGTCACTGTTTTCTTTAAATTACAGGATATTTGTGTGAAGCAGGTCGCAGAAGCAACAACATTTCAAATGGGGGGGGAGGTGGGGGGTGGGGAGGTGGAAATAAATAAAAAAAGTGATTCTATTGATGTAACAATTTGTTTCCATCTTCAGGTGCTGTTTATAATAGCCAGACCCTTGAAAACCAGGTAACTGGATTTCCCTGGACATCAGTCTCTGCTGTCCACTGCTTTCCTTTGCCTTCTTATCAGAGCTTTGTTCTCTCTCTAGGTATTCCCAAAGCAGCCATGTGCTTTCTGTCTGAACAGCTTGCAGTATTTTCTCACAAAGAGGACAGCCAGACAGAATATCTTTTTCTTTCCCTCTATTAGGGCATGTTATTCAGCAATATCCTTTGGCTGAAGACAGCAGCCTTGCAGCCAAACACTGATTTATGTAGGACTTGGCTAATAGTATGAAAATGCTTTTTCCTTGAAAAGTTCCTTAAAAGCAGTCATCTGATATATCAGCTCCTACTTGTTCAGCAGAATAACACCAAAATGCGAATTCTGTTCAGGAACTGAACATGTTGCTCTTGCAGACAGAGCCAGAGTCTTCTTGTGGGAAAAGACAGACACTTTTCTCAGAGGGAAGTCAGTTCCAGGACAACACACTGAACAGAGACGTCACACCCACATGTGCCCCATACACACAGCTCAGCTGGGAGATTGGAAAAAGGCCCTGAGAAATACCCCTGACAATCCATGAAGTAATGAGTCACATTTTGTAAAGCATACAGTGAACTGCTGCCAACCTTTTTCATTTGGTTGGTCATCTTGAGTGTCTGAGGATTAAGTCATTCTGAGTTGGGCAAGCAAAGTACACTTGCACATTTCCTAATTACACAGCTAATTTGTACCTTGGTCACAAACAAAAGCATCTCTCTCCCACTACAGCAATGTCTCTCACACATTTGGAGATGAATATGCAAGAAAGAACCTGCTATTTCAGGAACACAAGCATGAAAGAAAGATCCCCCAGAGCCTGCCCCAGCATTGACAGAAGCTTCAAGGCTGCACTGAGTAACTCTTTCAGGCACCCTGGTTTCTCCATTCAGAACCTGGTCCCTGAAGATTTGCCAGTATAGAATCATAGAATAGTTAGCGTTGGAAAGGACCTTAAGATCATCTAGTTCCAACCCCCCTGCCATGGGCAGGAACACCTCCCACTAAACCATGTCACACAAGGCTCTGTCCAGCCCCACCTTGAATCCAGGGATTGGAGCATTCACAACTTCCTTGGGCAAATGGGACTAGATGCAGTGGTCCCTCTTCAGTAAGTGCTGATTGGGTAGTAGAACTTGTAAAACTGACAGAGACATAATAACAAAGCTGCCTAAATGCCAAGCTTTCAGCCTGTATTACAATTTCTTCAGCTATGACTCCACGGCTACATCTGTAACACGGCCTGGAGTGACGTTCAGGTGTAGGGTCTGTGCATATATGCTAGTCATGATGGGCTAAGATCCAGGTATATTCCAACCCCCCCATACACCCACCACACTACATTTCTTGGGTAGAAAATTCTTGTGCATAGGTGAGAGAGAAGCCATGCTTGTCCCTGTTGCAGGCCATGCCATCAGAGGATAATCCTTGCAATCCAGAAACAGATTTACAGAGGCTACAGCCTTGGATCTGGTAAGATTTATGGTCATCAGATGCTTCCTTTGGCCTGGGATTTCTGAAATGCTGCACTCATTCCTGAAAATTTTGTGACCAGCAGCATAGAAAGTGCAGAATATGGAATACAGTGTGACTATAAAAGCAGAGAAGCTCTCAAGGGCAGGCAGCAGTAGGAGATATTTTCTACATATGAGACAAGTGACAGTATGAGTTTGGAAGAGAGCAGAGAAGACAGACATTTGGATCAGGGGAATTACTTCTAGAACAACAGAGAGAAAAGCAGTCCAGAGGTATGTGAACCCTAGAAGAAGCAAGGAGGGGGGGAGGAATCTGATTTCTGTCTCCATAACCCCTACAAATTAGTAGGGACACTAAAGCAGTTTTTTTAAAAAATATCTGCTATTTAACAGAACCTGAAATTGTGTTGCACTCACTTTATTTTCAATTTTGTAACTAAGCTCTTCAATGTGTGCTATGCTAGAATCACAGGGCTTTCAGTGTCAAGAGTGACTCCAGTAAGCAGCACCTCTGAATAGCAGAGTGCTACAGGCAAGCTGCTTGGGTGTATAGAGGCACTAGGCCATAGCCCCCTTCTCAATGATGGTGTCAGATGTGCAGATACAGATAGGTTTTCCTCTGCTGGGTGTTAGCCAGCACCTTCTTCCCCAGCCCTTAAGCAGGAATGAGACAGCTCCCAGCCTCCTACCATTGCAGATAATTTGCCTGCCATCTAATTTCCAAGAAGCAACCAAAATGTAACTCTGCCCTCCTCTGGTTAAGGAATGGGGTGCGATGCATACACATGATATACTTCATTTTAAATCAGATCCTTTGCCACAAGAATACTTCTCAATGACATTTTGTGTCAGACACCACCACTGATTACTTCCCCTGTAGCTTGGAAGAGACCAGATACAAGGAAAATATTTGCCCCCAGTTCTTCGACAAGCAGCCTGTCTGTAGGCTATCAGTCTGTTCCAAAGCTTCAAGATAGTGATAAACAGATTAAAAAAAAAAAACAACAACCCCCAAACCCAAACAAAAAAAAAAAAAACAACACACACACAAAAAACAAACAAACAAAAAAACAACCTCTAAGATTCTCCCACACAGATTTTAATACACACTGTGCTACCCAGTCTGCTAGCTAGACCAGGCCGTTGTACTAGAAGAGATTAACCAGGATCTGCAGTAGCACAAACAAGGACACGCATGTGTTCTGTCACCTATAAATAGGCTCTCCACTTAAAAACACAACCCAAACAGCCAGCTGTTAACAACTAGACTACAGAGCCTAGGCAGCAGTTGTTGCTTGCTAAATAAATCCGTGCAACCTACTCATGCTTCAATTGGCAAATGATGTACAGATTAATGTTTGACGAGAGGTGGTAATATTAACATAATCTCTGAAGAGGCAGGAGTGAAACATGCTAAGCATGAGAACTATCTTTGAACTGATGTTCAGTGAGACTTTTAGCAGGCTTTCCAAAAGTGCACATTTTTACCTCACAGCTGCCACTGCCAGTTTTGGCAAGAACAGCAAGGACTGGCAAAGACAAGAGGGCTATCTCCATGCTGAGGGGTTGTCTTTAGCCTTGAGTCTTATCTCTGTCACAGGTTTCCTGTGTGCTTCGTAGCCCAAGTCCGCACTGGAGATTCAGCAGCTCCCTTCCTACAGGGGTATTTCCAAGGATGAATGTATTGAAGACAGGACAAGCCAAACTCTTCTCCTAGCCCTAAATACAGTAACTGTGGAGCAGACTTGGGGGAGGGAACAGGAATGCAAACAGAAGTTTGTGTTATGCTAAGCTCAGCTGAGTCTGCCAGTTTTAAAGGACCAGGCCTCCAAAACCCATACTGCAGGTACTCTACAACAATAAAGTTTGTTTGGGTCATGGAAAAGCCAGTGCTCCTGTAAAACACTGCTTCTGCTTGGTGCAGACTACCTGCCAGGTCCCTCCCATCGGTACTTTTGTGCCATTCCAAGTTCCTTGTGCTGACCTGACTGCAAGGCAGGACAGAGTCATGCGGCCAACATGGTTCAATTTCCCAGCAAAAAAAAAAAAAAAAAAAAAAAACCCAAACCAGAAAAAAACCCAAAAAACCCACCCCAAAACCAGTTCCCTTCAGTGAACCATCTGAACCCTGTCTTAGGGATGATTTCATTGAACATTTGGTTCAAAAGGCTAAACAAGGTTACCCCAACACCACTGGACTGCCAAGCACCTTACCTGATGGGGCTTATCTGACAGAAAACACAGCCTTTCTGCCAAGACCATGCCTTTCGCCCTGTAGCAAACAGGTGGTTGATACTTTCTGGCTCGATTTCATTTCTGTGGTTAAGCTGGAGGTGCTGTTTCATATAGTTTGCATCACCCCTGTTAAAATGCTTGCACACCTGGCAGGCAAATTTAGTTTTATGTGTCCGAATCAGCCATACAACAGAGGTCTTTCATCACACAAAACAGCAGCTTTGATACCAGGATACCCATGTAAATAAAATACAGCATAACCTTCCCAACTTCTTGTTACCCACCCTAATAAAGACAAAGAAACAAACAAAAAAAGAGTTGGGGGCCAAGCAGGAAAGAAGACTTTTACAGTTCAGAAATTAAATCCCTGGGATATTTTCCACTATGCATGTCAATATGGATTTGTCTCAGACCAGTCTTAGACTGCAACAACTTCCCAGGCTTCAGAAGCAAGACTGCTTTAGGAAAGTAAGAACAGAATAATGCTAAGGATTTGGAAGTAGCAACTATCAGAGAAACAAAACATAAAATGTATCCACATCTGGAATGACCCAACAAGAAGCTTAAAACTCTCTTAAACAGACACTGCTGAATTTAGCCATGGTATATCCAAATCATCACCCTTCCATCTCCACCTTGCCTTCAGCCAGACTGCTCCTGTAACAGGAACAGCAAAATACTGTTCTTGTGTGCAATCTTCACAGGCTGCTTATGGCAGTATGTTGGCTATATGCAAGAATGTAATGCTGTAAAACACCGCAGCAAAACCTGACAGATCTTACCTGTCAGAGCTCTTACAGAAAACTACTAGGGCCACACCTTGAAATTTATTCTAGCACTATTATTTTAAAGGCTGTCATACACTTTATAAAGAGTGCTCTCTCTCTTTCCACCCAGCATAGACACCCTCTAACTAAAGGCAAACTGTCTTTTAAAGGTTTACATAAAATGACAAACTGCATTAACAGATTGAAATTCCTTTCTGAGAAAGCTAAATATAACTCAACACATCTTAGAAGAGCACAGTAACAGGGAAAGTAATTGATGGTGGGAGGCCAGGGGGCACTTTTTTACTACTTCTGGCTGGGAGGCTCTCACGTGGGAACTGTTTCTGACATCTAGATATTTTTCTCTGTCAATGCTCCAGAGTGCATGTCAGATACCTATCTGTTCTAGAACAGGCACAGTGTGAAATACTTTGAGAAGCTGACATTATATCCATAAGCCATATGTTCTTCTTTCGTTATCACAATGGGAGTCCCTTGTAAACAACAGGAGAAATTATCATGGATATTTAAAGGTTGAACATTTGCCTAATTTACTGTAAAGAGAAACATTACTAGTACCATTATGTTGGTCATATGTTAACGATATACAGCATTAAAGATCTATGGTGACAGTACACAAACCAAATCAAAGTCCTAAATGGATTTCAATCCATTTGCTGTTTTCCTGTACAGGAATGAAAGTTCCAGAACTCATGACAACACTAAATTATTTTATCCATGGATTTTTCATATTTATATAGTGATTACAACTGAAGGTCCCTGCTCACAAACACAGAATCAAACATCATTTCCCCTCCCAATATCACCACCATGCATTGTTATAAACGCACCTGGACAAACTTAAAACATTCTAGCAAGGCTTTATAAAAAAGTCAGAAAGGCTAGATATTCACAAGGCTTCAAACTGCACTGAAACCCCTAATTTTAAAACATGCTTTTGATTGTATATTTCAGTTTTCTTGAAGAAAACGATCTAACCAGAGTAACCTGCAATTATTATTTGCTTTTACAATAACTGACACTTCTGCTAATCAGGAAAATGCACATCCTGTATGCACTTGCCAAATTTAGCCATTTTACATCTCCATCCTGTCATTGCTGCTGAAATTATGTCTTCTAGTAACTAACTCAAATTCCACACATTACCACCCTCAACAGCAGCAGGCTCTCAGGCATATAACTTCTTCTGTGTAACAATGAAGCTAGACTGGAGTGGAAAAATACACAAATGCACACTAAGAAAAAGTACAAAATAACTCCACCAAACATCAGCCACACTTGTTTTAAAACTGAGCAATCAGAATACAAGAGGCAAGATTTTGACTGTGTGTTTGCATTTTGCTTTTTCCATTTACTGCAGTAACAGACTGTTCTGTCACACTCAACATGGCTCTTCACCAGTTACACTTGCAAAACCCAAAGTCATTTGCAAAGGAAAATCAACAGAGCAGCTGTCAACAGAAGAGTAAACGTGATGATCCCATTATCACCACCCAAGCAAAATGTTGACTTAGAAACTCCAGCAACCTGGCAAGGCTTATCAAAGGCTCTGCAAGCCTGCTGCAAACATTTATTGTAAGGTTTCATGTTAGGATGTCACCTCTGATTGATCACACATGTGAGAAAAGCATGGGATTGTTGATCTTTCTTAGGAATGCAGCACACATCTCATGCATTCATAGAAGGCAGTAGCTAGTCTAAGAATCAGTTGAATCTTTAGGAATGGGGTTCCAGCAGGAGTTAAGACAGAAGTCTCATGCAGTCCTTTTGCACAGGGCACATTTTTCTGAGACAACACCAACCAGTTTCTTAGATCTTAGTGCCCACTGTTCTGGACATGCAACAAAACCAGCCCAGGCTCTGCACTGTAATGCTTATTTCTAAAGCTGGTATTTCAAACACAGTTCCAGGGCATAGCTTAAAGAGCTCTTTTCCGATGCAATAATCTTTGTTGGTGGTTTGGTTTTGTTTTGCAAAACTGTTCCACAGCACAGCTTTGGTAACTTCTTTCAAAAGAACATGAACCTGTGTCCATGCTCACCTGGTAGTACTGGTTTGTCATCAGTCCTTCCTTAGTATATTATGAAAGCCGTGAAGCAAGCTGGGGAAACAGCATCCTGTGCTCTCCTAGGTAATGTTGCAGCACACTAAAAATAGCTGCTGCATTCCACTACAGAGACAGAAGCTTCCTGAGAAAAGGCATTTCTATACTGAGGGTATACACACGATACACAGTGCTCTATCACCACTTGTCCATATGTAAAGTGAATAGATTTGTAATATCTTCCCAACCTAAAAGCTATTCCAGCCACACAACTAGTACACTTCTAGTAAACACTCTTCAGCCTCCCCTCCCACCCCAGCTTGAGCAGTGTTTTTTAATTCTATCCCCACAAGATAGCTGCTGCCAAAGCAGCTTCATGTTTCTGCTAATCTTTTTTGAAATACAAGGAAGTGAAAAACGTTTCAGGAGAAATTTTGGAACCTCTTTGGATTTTTTTTTTTTTTAAACATATTTTGTTTAAATAGAAGCAAACAACAAGTTTTTAATCTCAGCTCTCACATACAAATCTGGACTATTCCCCATTTAGCCAGAAAAACTGAATCAATCTATTTCCGAACAGCTTTCGCATTAGGACTGAAAGTGCTCTCTGTATAGCAGAGGGTTTCAGGAATTGAACAGCTAAATAAGAGGGAAACTTAGCCAATTCTTAAACTACTTATACACAAATTTTGTTCCCACATACTATTTTACACCACAAGAATGTCTAAAACTTAGTATGACAATCTTAACTCTATGCAGGCTTATGCAAAGAAAGCAAGTTACAGCTCTGGTCCCACAACAACAGATGAAACAGAACTTACTCTGGGCAAGGACAGGTAAAGCATGAAGGTCCTTCACTCAGAAGGGGGCAGAAACCAGATGCTGCCTGACAAAGGGAAGGGACCCACTGAATCAAGGGATGGAAGAAGTAACAACAAAAGGTTAAAATATAAATCTAGAACTATGAACCAGCTATAGATATAAGCAGCTAGGAATTGGAAGGAAGTTGCTGCTGAGCAAAGGAGCAAAGCTATGGCACAGCTTTCTTGAAAGTTCTGACAATTTCGCATTAAACTTCTGCTAAAATGTTATTTGGCCACTGTGCAAAAGTATGTCTATGATATGTTGCTTACAGTAGTATCACATTTGGCAACGCAGGAAGTCACTCCCTGCCCCATGCTCCTAGGAAACCCAGGAGATGAGCAGAGCTGGCTCCACTTTACTGCATGGCCAGTCTCCCAGCAGCACAAGAAATGCCACCAGGAACAAGTAGCTCCTCACCTCATCTCTACTGCCTGCTAAGGCAGTGTGACAAGCCAGTACTTTGCCCATTCTAACTCAGGAAAAAGGTGTTTGAAGAGCTTTGCTCAGCACAGCCAGCATTCTGTGAACAGCAGCAGAGCTCTAATTAACAGCACAGACTTCATCTTAGCAAACTGTTTCAAAAGAAATCTAAAAGTGCATGAATACTCCAAGTCTAATCCATAAGGCAAAGAGCTGAATCACAGACTCTGACAAGGCAGTCTCTGGAAAGCAGCTATATCATACACTCCGCTTCTTGTTCCAGGAGCATCCCAGGTCCAACGTGCAGCAGCTCTATATGCAGATAAGCTGAAAGGAGCATGCCAGTTTCAAACACCCATGAGGGAAGTTCAAATCTGGAGTCTAACTTCACAAATCTCCCTTATCTCTAGCACGGGAAACTTGCAATGAAATCGGGCAGTCTCTCTGTATTCCTGCCAGACATCTGGATTTCAGACAGTGGTATTTCTCCTAAGCCCTTCCACAGAGTCCAGGCTGCAGTCAGGAACAAGCAAGGATGCCAGCTGACCTAGGCTGGAGGACTGTCCACCCTTCCAGGTGACTTATGGAACCAGGTGGTGCTTTCTTAGGATGGCTGTCTTCCAGGAGCAGAGCTGTCCTTCTGCATGAAAGAAGCTCTAGCATCACTTCACAACAGAGCAAGAGTGATGCCCAGAACATCCCCGGTCTAGTTGCTCCAGCAACTAGAAGTGCATGGGATCACAGGCCTATTTCATTCCCTGTGGAGTAACTTGCCCTTAACTATAGTCTTATTCCAGTGATGACCATAAGCTCTGTGCAGGCCTGTCTGTACATGCATGCTTCCTTCCCTATTAGCACAGCATCTCATGTAGCTTGTTCCCAAGGCTGAAGAAATATTGCCAAGAGATCCTCATTTATGCACGCCCTTCTGACCACATTAGTCCCCCTATTCCAACAGGGCTTTGGTTTGCCCCCTTACATGGATTTACACTTCCAGGTTTCTTTACTCCCTTGGGGAAGTATATTTTGGCTTAGCCCAAAAGCTTCGAATGAGAACCCCATGCAATTTCCACCATATCTTTGAGAATTTAGTCATCATTGGCTTCAAATTTGATGCCAAACGCAGCATCAAGTACTCCAAGTAAAATGGCATGGGTTTGAAAAGGCCTTGGAAAAAGGCAAGCTCAGCCCAACAAACTGATACGAGACTCTGGGACTATTCCCGACCCACCCAATGCAGAATCTGCATTCGTCCGCATTACGTATCTCTGGAGAACAAATGCCACTGAGTTGCAATGCAGAGCACAGTCTGCAAGGACTCTTCAGTGGCAGAAACACAAGCTTTCTCAGAAGACCAAAACATCCACTAATTCAAGTACGGGTGACAACACAGATCCCATTGAGTCCAACTGATACACTTTGAGCAGAGACAGTTTCAGCAAAGACGACAGACATTAGTATACTTAGGCTAACACCAAAAGTATCTAAGATAGAAACATAAGTAGCTTTCATAGAGATTAATTTAGCAGGAAAACCGACAGGAAATGCCAACCTTATGAAGTTTAACCATGCCAAGTGCAAGGTCCTACACCTGGGTCGGAGCAATCCCAGGCACAGCTAC
>WYDI02013988.1:21576-32723 GCA_009867235.2 Psittacus erithacus | reverse complement strand
ACCTCTTTGGTTAGTTTGGGTCAGGTGTCCTGTCTCTGCTTCCTCCTGGCTTCTCCTCCTCCCTGGCAGAGCATGAGTCCTTGATCAGAAAGTCCTTGGTCAGAGTAAACATTACTGAGCAGCAACAAAAAACATTGGTGTTATCAGCGCTGTTCCCAGGCTGAAAGTCAAAACCACAGCACTGCGCCAGCTACTAAGAAGGAGAAAAATGTCTGCTACTGCTGAACCCAGGACAGACCTTAATCCAGCAGAATGAAAAGGGAGGAACTTCTAGGTTGAGCTTCAATGGGTTGCCACATGTAACCTCCCAAATGGTTAATGTTAGACTGAAATGAGTGAGCTGCTTAAAGAATAACCCTGTTCTGGAGCATTGCTACTTTAGCGTCATCTGTGTCTGGCACTGTGTTGTGAAGGCAATTTATGCAAGATTCTACATTCTTTCTGAGAACATCTTAAGGAGTTGTTATACTGCAGAAGCCATACAGAAGCCCTGTGACTTGGCATCCCTGCTAATGGAGACATACCTTGTGGGACAGCAGTCTGCAGGGTGCCACCAAGCCCATACCCTGCTCTATAAGGTCACCATGGGGAGTGGGAAGTGTTGTGCTTGCAGTATGAGCGTTAATGCTCAGAATGTGGCTGTGTCGGGCCAGGAGGAGGGAGTAGTGAGGTTGGCTGGTTTTTTTTGTAAAGACACTGGACATTTATTTTTAAACATCTGGGATGAGCATCTGGTTAGGTGCAGTCTTGGGAATCCTATCATAGAGCAGGACATACATTGTTCTCCAGGGGAGTAAATGGGCACACTCATCTCCTAACAGCTTTTCCACATCAGATTGTTCTGGGATGACGTTCTGTAAGCTTGACTTCCCCAGTAATTCAAGTCTTGATCCTAAAGACACCAAACATCTGTGCTCCTCATTCAAGTTGGGTACTACAGATTCTCAGTGATCATTGTTCACATCATGAGTGCTATTCCCAAATAATGTCTGTTAAAGAAAAAATACTTACTACTAAGGGCAAAAAGAAAAAAAGGTCAAAAGACCCCATATTGAGGTCTAGAGGTCAGAGAGGGAATGACTTATGAGAATAGTAGAGGAATATATGAGGTTGTCATGTTGAAATATCATTTAAATAAAGCTTTAAGATTTTGTCACTAAAATAGCTTTTCACTTAGGAATGGAAAGAAAGGCTGAGCTGGAAGGTTTTACAAGTGTAATGATGATATTATTCTGTCTGGAGGGGATGAAAAGAGTCTGTTCTCCTTTGTTAATAAGCTGACAAACATCACCAAGATGTGGGATCGTTAACCGTATTCCTTGAAAGCATGCAAGAAACAATAGAAACAGGCAAAGAATGGTCAAGTTCAGCATCAAATTTGCACCCAGGAGGCCTTCTATGCAAGTTCTACCCAGTTGGGCTCAGGAGGATGGTAAAGTAAAATCCGAACTGTGCTCTCAGAAACATAAAAGCCTGATCCAAGTCCACTGGAGTCAATGGGAAGACTCAGATTTCCATCAGTGGGGAATGAGACAGGGTTTGGATCTTACTCTGCTTGAGCTGATCACAAAGAGTTTGATTTATCTTTCCTCCTGTCTGGTCACTTGTTATTTCTTTCCATGCAGTTTTTTGTTATATAACATAATGGTGGCAACCAACCTTCAGCATCAGGGTTACAGACTGTACTCCACATTTTCCTATTTATCTTGGTCTTCACATCTTAGTGTTTTTTTTAAATGACAACCTATTCACCCCAAGAGCACTCGAGATTAAAGTATTTTTGTAATTACTTTCTACCAGTGGGAAACAAGGAATAGGAGCCTTTATCTGTCAGCTTCCTTTCAGAATTTTAATTTTCCCTAAAGACCCAAAGTGCTTGTGTGGCTGATGGGGTTGCCATGGTACTGGGTTCAAGTGTCTTTGTCCCAGGTGGGAAACATAGGAGGAAGAAATGATTTGGGAATTGCTCCTGGTTGCCTGGGAATGAAACCCTGGAATAGTAGGTGGGTGAATAGGAAGTCTATTGCCTGCTTCAGAGACCTCTCTCAGCACCTCCCAGAGCACATTAGTGTTTCTTAAAGACGTCATCATGCCAGAAGGTGTGTGAATTCTTTCTCAGCAGTTTTTCATGACCTGTGTTGTGGTGGAGGGTATTTAGGTACCACACAGTAGAGCACCCAAGTTTGTGCATCAGTAGCAATGGGGATTAATTTCACTGGAGACTCAGGATACCCCATCTTGCAGCATGCTCTGTTACAATATAGGTGTTCTTGTGTAAGTCGTAATGGTGGTGGTAATCTGTGTATGCCCTCAGCCAAACACATCCTGCCTCTTTATCCAGAGCAGCTACAGCTTTGGCTTTTAAATCAGCCTTCCCCTATAAAATAAAAATTTAATAGGATTCATTGAAATTCTTTTGGACCAGGTGATCCTTGAGGTCCATTCAAGCCTAGTGTTCTATGATCCTTGATTTAATGCTGGTTTGTGGAGTTAGTTTTTTTCCTTTTTTTTCCAGGTGGAAGTTTACTTAATTGAAGGACAGGTAGTCAGCAAAGTACTTTCCAAACAGGAATAGCACAGCATGGTACAGAGGAAAAATAAATGTTGGTGATGGATGAGGAAAAAAGAGATGGGATCTAAGGAGGAGGAGAAGTGGGAGGAAAAATAATGAGAAAACCATAAAGCCCTTCTAGAAATGGAAGTAGATGAGTAATATGTTTGAGTGCAGTGGAATTGGAGCCCTCTCCAAGGGCTTGAGCGTGTGTTCGCAGTGCAGACGGAAGTGTGCTCTCAGCCTGGTTAGGCATAACCTGAACTAGATTTAACCTCCCTTGCTTGGGTATCAGTATCAGCTAGTACAACTGTGGAATCAACTGATGACCACAAAACATAATCCAGAAGCTATGTATATTATGTGCGGGGTGGTGCAGTTCAGCAATGAGTTGCCAGAACTCAGTGATGAACACCAGTATCTTCCTGCGTGCGGCTATTTACATCCAGATTCAAGATGTGAAACCAGTCCAATTCTTCACTTAGGTGAGCATCCAAAATTTGTGACACGAATGGAATAAAATTAAGGTGCCTGTCTGTAGACTTGAATAGATACTTTCTTCTAGGACATCTCTCAGTTCTCTTTGTGCACCTATCTACTTGGACCCTGTGGCTCAGCTTTTCATGGAATCAAAGCACAGTAACTCAGCAGTTGTGCTCTCAGTATTTCCAAGGATGGAGATCCCGGAGCCTTTCTGCACCCATGTTCAGCACTTGATTTCCCTAATTATATTTTTTCCCCTCCTAGTTGGAATTTCCCTTGTTTCAACTAATGTCCAATACCTCCTATTCAGTGAAACCTTTTTGAACAGTAATGGTCACTTGCGTCCAGAAATTCAGTAGGCAGTGAGGTCGCTGAGTGTTTCCTGGCAGATTCACCATCCAGCCTTGACTTTTCACACTTGGTTTAATAATTGCCCTACGTGAAAGGTTGAGTTAATACACAACAAGCACTTTCATGACATGTTAGACAGCAGGGCTGAATGTGTAGTCAGCCATAGCCTGCTGCAATCAAATAGGTCTTTGGCAAAGCTAGGAATAGAAACTAGAGTTAGTAAGATGTAAGTAACAAAATTCAAGGTACAGCCAAAAACTTATATTCACAAAGCGCACCTCTTCAGACCCACTGCACTTCTGTCAATGAGGCAGTGATAAAAAAAGTAAGGTTCAGAGTGATGCAGTGCTTGGGCAAAGAGTCCCTTCCTTGCAGCCAGAGAATTATAATTTATAAAATTAATATAAGATCCACAGTCTCTGCTGTACAGCCTATATCCTGTTTGCTCTGTGTATGAATGAAGAAAATCCAGACTTCATAGCTGAGGAAAAGCTTGTAAATTATTTTTAACAAAGAAAGAAACTTGAGCAAGAATGGATCAAAAAGCACTAGAAGGTGACTTACGTGCTCTGTCTGTGTCAGGGAGGTTGTGCTCATCTCCCAGTGCTGGGAGGAGGGACATCCATCTGCTTAAGTCATCTTCAATTCTTGGCAATAACAAAGGAAAATCGTTCTTAAATAAAACCGAGGGTAAAGGCTCGATTCCAGACGCAGGCACCCAAAGCCAGAGTAGTAAAACACACAGAAATCTGTATGAAGGGAAAATGAAAAAGATGGAGAAAGGTAAGTACATGCAACTTGCAGCCTATCCAGGGCTTATACAGTGTCCCAGGAAAAACTCCTTACGCCCCCAAATTGCATAGGAAAAGGAAAACTTTCAACAAACAATGGTGATAATGGACAGCAGAGCTTTTTAAATACTCTATAAGCAGCTGAAGGGACCCTGTTTCATTTTACAGATGATATTCATAAAGCTCCTTAGAAGTGAAGATATGCCAAAGTAAGGAGCACCCTTTGTGCCCTTCTTGCATGTCTTCAGCATAATGGACAATCCCAGTGTCATGTCAGAGAGGAGCATCACCATTTCTTCCAATGATAAGATGTTAAACCCTGTGCATGGTACTTTGTAATGGTAAATACTAGGAGCATTCTGTGTCTTCTCGCTGGCACAGCAGTTGCCAGAGCTGGTATTGTGCTGTGTGGAAGCTCTTAGTAACTAAATGGAGATGATCCTTTTTTAGAGCTGCCTGATTCCCAAAATGAGATTAGTAGTGTCAGCTAAACATATAATGAAAGAACAATAAGCTCTTGGCAAGATTTTGTAGAATCACAGACTGTTTTGAGTTGGAAGGGACCTTAAAGCTCATCCAGTTGCAACCCCCTGCCACGGGCAGGGACACCTTCCACTAGACTAGGTTCCTCCAAGCCCCATCCAATCTGGCCTTGAACACTGACAGGGATGGGGCAGCCTCAGCTTCTCTGGGCAACCTGTGCCAGGGCCTCACCACCCTCACAGGGAAGAATTTCTTCCAAAGATCTCATCTCAGTCTCCCCTCTGTCAGGTTAAAGCCATTCCCCCTTGTCCTGTTCCTACAGGCCTTTGTCCAAAGCCCTTCTCCATGTTTCTTGTAGCCCCTTTAGGCGCTAGAAGCACCTTTGTGGTCTCCCTAGAGCCTTCTCTTCTCCAGGCTGAACAGTCCCAGCTCTCTCAGCCTGTCTCCAGAATGCTGCGCCAGCCCTCAGAGCATCTTCGTTCCCATTTGCAAGTTCCATTTCCATTGTTTGAGGTGGGAGAGGAGGAGAAGCTTTGAAGGGAAGGGTATGTTCATACAGGTAAACAGATGTGCATGCGAGGTGGTTAAAAAGGCTTTGCAGTGGGCTGGGTAAAGAAGGGGTGGGAGCAGAAAGACCAAGGCTGTGGTACCCAGTGTGCAGGAAGGATTCCTTCCTTATACTCCGTCCAGCATCTGCCTCCTCATATTCACTTGCCATGGGCTATAAAACATAGTATGCACCCAGATGGACTCTGAGAACACACTCTAATTGGAAGCAGAAGAGCTGTCTTATCAATTTATGTGAATGAGAGGTCAGGAACAAGAGGAAATGAATCCTCCCACATCTTGTGGGGGCTGGCGCTTGTGGATGTGTTTTACGTGTGCGTCATAGAAAATCAGTGCTGCAATGTAATACTATAAAAGCACCAAAAGACTCTGTCACTGGAGAAGAGTACCCTTTTTGTTTGACTGTTAACTTTCATAACCTCTATCTTTGATGGAAAAATGAATTAAAGTGCAGCAGTTTGTGCCATCGTAGCAAATGCTAATTTTCATACTGTTGCTGTGTTTTCTTCTCCTGAATTTTATGTGGGTTTGGCCTAATTCCTCATTGTGAAACCAGGTTTTAGCAGGTTTGTTGCTCAGTGTATTTTGAGAAAGCTTCTAGAAATGCAGAAATAGGTTAAAAAATCCAAACCAAGAGGGAACTAGGCAACTTAATTCAGTTTATACCTTTGAAAATGTCTGGATATGACATAGTCATCCCTCATTTGTGATAGAGAAAAAGGAAAATTGATTCCATGTCCTGCCATACCGCAGGTATTACCCTGAGATGTCCCCTAGAGCTCCATTTGTCTGCCTGCTTCCATTTGTCCCACTAAACCAGTGAATAGATGATAAGAATAAGCTTATCTTGCTTGTCTTACGTGGGATGACAGTGTTGGGCAACTGATGGGAATGTGTAAGGAAATGACTAACGTGAGAACATCGTCCTCGCCATTAACTTTGCTCCCAGTGGACCGAGTTTCTTCAAATCCATTTGTAGGTTACAGAAGTGCATAAATCCTTCCAAAATGCAGTAGTAAAACACCACAGAGTAACAGCATGACCAGCTGTTGTTTGCTCTGAAAACAGTGGGGTTTTTTGCCAGAACACTTTGCCTAATAATTCTTTTGCGTACTGTAGTAATGTGGAATAATGTCCTCAAGCTAGTTGGGATTCTGGAGGTTATTAAAAGATATGCAAGTCTGAGTCTGCAGTTTGAGTTAGAAAAGAATGAGTTACTATCTGAGAGAAGGTGGCCTCTCCTGCAGGGACGGGGAGAGCCTGACCATGGTGAAACCTGGATCAAGCTCTGTCAAACACTGCATGGTTTGGGAAGAAAACCCAGCAGGTGATGAAGAGCTTAGCTGTCTCCTACCTTCAGGGGTAGCCAAGGAAAGCTTGTTCTTTGTGCATCTCCCTTTGCCTTACAACCAGCAGTAACTTTTGCGAAGCATTCCCTGGAATACAAGCACAGGCTTGGGTGCCTCTCTGGTGTGTCCTCCAGAGTATCAACACTCCACCCAGATAACAAGCAGACTGCTGCCCTGGAAAAGTTAGTGACCTGCATGTCAGAGAGCAGGTTTATCCCAGACCAGGATGGAGTACCTAAATGTCTCAGTAGACTAATGAAGGTAGAATTGGCGCACAGTTTTCTGTCCTTCCATTTCTTCTCTGCCTTTTTGTATGTCAGGGAAAAATGACTGTGTGGGGTTCAGTAGGAGTTGAGGTTCACAACTCGTGTGTAGGTAAAAGCTCTCCTTGTCTGTTCCAGGGACACTCTGTTCATCTTACAGCTGCTTTAATGTTACAGTCTCTGAGCTGAGCTTTGTGAAACCATATTTCTCCATCTTTCCCCAACCTCGGTTATTTTCCTACATTGTTGATACAGGGGACTGGCTATCAGGTGGTAGAAAACCGTAAGATTTTCCTCCTTCTCTCATATTTCTGTTTGGGCTACCTAACTGTGGACCTATATATCCTATCCTGGGCACCTGGATCAAGTTGGATTCATGTGCTCGTGTGCCTCTGTGGGGGACAGGGAGTGATGGGAGTGAGAGTATGGAATGGACTCGGGAGCTCTGGTGGTATCGCTTCTATTTGGGAGCTAGTCAGCTATAGCTAAACACGAATGGGTTCTAGCATTTTAAGTAACTTTCTATTTGCAGCAGGAACAGAACAGAATTGGAGATTTTTCCTGCATAAAGCTTTGGGGTGTTTGGCGCTCTTATCCTAGCAGGCAGCAGAAGATGCTCTTCTTACATCTTTGTGAAGGCCGCGGGTAGGCTGAGGATCACTGAATGGTGAAGCTGAAAAGGGCTACAACTGGGCACAGCCCTGTGTTAAGAACATTGCCTTAGAGGATTAAATGTAGTGGTCCAAATTAGTGTCAGCTGTGTGTTAAAAAGCCTGTTGGAGACACCAGTACAGTCTGATTGCTTGTGGCCTTGATGGCAGGAGAAAACATTAGTAAGTGCTCATGTTCCAGGAGGAGTTATAGTTGTGCTTCTCTCTGCTCAACAGTAAATCTGTTAGTGATGTTAAGATAAGAGGTAGTAGTAGCTCCATTAATGATTTACACAGGTTGAAGAGCAGTGTGACGGTCAGTGACAGGTTTGTGGCTGTTTCCTGCCCTGGAGCGTCTCATTAATCCTCTGGGCCTGAAGTTTTTGGGCGTTTCCTCTCCCTTTCATGTGAAGGTTAATGTTGTAATCATTTGCCAATTGAGTATATATACTCTATTCCCTTAGGCTCAGCCTCTTCTTGAGCATAGTTCTAATATGCTGTGTAGCGGTGTGCCCATGCCTGAGAAGATCCGTGCAAGGCAGATACTGAAAGCCTGTGATTTTTAGGATGCAGATTCCTGCAGTCCAGAATTCCTGTTTGCCACTGTGGACCAAGCAGGAATGAGCTTAATGAGTCGGGAGAAGCCTCCAGGGCTCAGCTTGGTCCCTGGAGCTCTTCCGGCAGCTAGGCCAGGGTAGAAAAGGTGTTCTGAGATGGTTAGATGAGAGAGGGCTCCAAGGAAGAGGAGAAGATGCTGAGAATACTCTGAAGGCAGCTTGAGCAGAACCAAAACCCAACCAACAAACCTTTCACGCAGCAGGAAAACCTGCATTTATCTCTAGTATTCCTTTAGAGTCATTACAGCATCATAGAATGGTTTGGGTTGGAAGGGAGTTTAAATCTCATCTAGTTCCAGCTAGATGGCTGAATAGTTTCTGATCCTTCACTATTTTCTGTAAGACTAACAGGTAATCAGACTCCCAGGCTCCCTCATTCAGGGACAGATCCGATATTTGCCCTACCGCCTAGAGCTTCCAACTAATGGATACAGCTCAGTGACAAGGTACCTGGGACATCTACAGCAGTGCTTGAATGTGAAGGGAACTACGTTGGAAAGCTGGGCAGGAGTAAGGCAAGAAGCAGTTCCAGAGAAGCCAGTTGACACGAGAATCTGGAATAAACAATATGGTCACAACTTTATTAAAAGTGGTTTTGAAATTTAAGTTGTTAAGAAATTATTTTGTCCAATAAGGAAAGATTTTTGGATTGTTGAAAAAAAATTGTGAAGGTGACAATTTCATTTTATGGAGAACGTGAGTAACTGATTTTCACAAGTGGAAACAGTTGGAAACCCAAGATAAATACCTCTCTCATATCACATCTGCGTTACCTTTCTTCTAATATAGAATGTGTCTGCAACTTGATGCTTTTGTCCTCATTGATGTATTTTTCACTTAGGCCTTGGACTTCCTGAGTCCAGCAAGAAATCAGTGTCTTTTGCTTTTTGCATTTTTGGCTGTAGAGCCCTCCCACATGGCAGCAGCACTGCTTTAAATTCCAAGTGTCAGATAAGAGCTTGTTAATTTTCCTAATGCTGTTTCATTCTCATGTGTTGTTTTCTGTCGATACGTTACTTGGTTCAGGCATCTTTTACTATTACCAAAGCTCAGTTTGCCATATTTCTGGAAGATTCAGCTGATGCTTCTAGACTGAGAGTAATTCCATGTATATCTGTTGCTGTAATTTGATCTTTGGTAAAAGCTGTTTTAAAAATCCCTGAAAAACATTCTACAGTGAAAGGGTAACTATGCTCTGTGGCTTATGAAGAAAACATAGTTAATGTCATCACAGACTCTATGAATAATATCATATTTTGTTGATTTTCAGTGAAAGCCCTGGATTTCTTTTGTAGATGTGCGATAGCAACAAAAATACAGTTCACAAAATAATTTATGTCATTTATTTTTTAACCAACACTCAGTGAGTGTCCAGGAACTGTATCATTAATTTCAATAACTCTTGTAAATAGTCTGTCCCTAGCAGCCCTTGAAACTGCACTGCCACATTACTGGGTTCTGCCCACGTTCTTCTGCAGCCAGCTAGATGGGGGTTTTAATCACAAATCACAAATGAATTTGCAAACAGATGCATTTGAGTCTTTGCTTTGGCATTTTCATGGTATTTTTCAATTTGCTTTCACGAGGCTGATGCTTGATTTATTTCAAATCCTTTTTCTTAATCAGTTTGCAGAATTTTCCCTGCCAAGAATAAGTAACAATGTATTTTCATTACTTCTAGCGCTTCAAAACTTTCTAAGTTGCTGATGCCCAGAAAAAAAGAAATCTTCCTTTAGTTACTGGGGGCTCTTTAATAGGGAACACAAGGTGGGATAAATCAATTAAAAGAGCTTGGTATTCGAGTGACCAGCAGTTCAGGTCACACCGTGCCACTCCTGTTTTGGTGGCTGATCATTCATTAAGTTAATTGGCCAGAGACTGCCAAAGCTCTGACCTCTCAGATCTGCTTCGTTTGCTCTTTTGTCCAATGGGCTTTTTATTTCTGCTGGCGAGACAGATTCATCATTCATATTTAATTTTTTACATCTGAAGTTTGTCAGGCTGCTTGGAAAAATAGGACATCTGGGCATCCCATCCACTTTCTATTTGGAAACATCTGCATCGTTCTTAGGAACTTCTTAGCAGCACTGCAGCGAGCAGATGCATTACCTTTCCATCTCCAGGCTGATTTACCATTGCTGATAGTGACAGAAATTCAGTAGGCACTAAAACCAAGTACTTGTTTCTTGACCAGGCTTTTTAATACCATGTATTTAGGATGCCTTTGTGTTTGTTCCTGTGTAAAGAATAAACCTGTGGCATTTGCGGGGGGGAAGTGATGGAGAAAAGCTGCAGGGTCTCCATCAGTTACTTTGTCGTCTGTACCTATAGGATTTAAAACTGCTGCTTGATGTTAGCTTTTGCTTCATTTCAGTGTTACTTCCTTTATTAACCATGTTAAGAGAGATAACTGATTGATTTGTACAAATTTTTTATTGCTTGAAGGTTACTCCTGAGTCTGTTGGATGCACTAAGAATGTTTGGGTTGGGATTTGCCCCCAAAAGGGAAGATCAGTAAGCAATTACACTGAAAACTAAGTTTTTTCTGAAGGCTCATAGAGGAGACTTTCAAAGTGGAAATCCATTTCCATTTGAACAGAATGCTTCTATTTAACTGTGTTTCCTGTGGTGTCATACAACACCTGGAATGATGGTAATGCTGTCAGCAAATCTTCCTTTACCCAGAGCTTGCCTCATGGTCTCAAAAACACCCAACTGGGTCTGCCTTGAACTTAAAACCAGTAACATTCAATATGAAGCAAAGCCAAGATGTTTACATCATGTTTACAGACCCATGATGTTTAAATCCTCATGTGTTTTCTTCTTTTTGTCCTGGGTTCAGCAGTAGCAGTCATTTTTCTCCTTCTTAGTAGCTGATGCACTGCTGTGTTTTTGACTTTCAGCCTGGGAGCAGCGCTGATAACATCGATGTTTTCAGTTGCTGCTCAGTAATGCTTAGTCCGATCAAGGACTTTCTGAGCCTCATGCTCTGCCAGGGAGGAGGGGAAGCTGTGAGGAAGCAGAGACAGGACACCTGACCCA
>WYDI02013988.1:0-21215 GCA_009867235.2 Psittacus erithacus | reverse complement strand
TAGTTAATAGACTGTTCTTATCTCAACCCGTGGGAGTTACATTCTTTCGATTCTCCTCCCAATCCCTCCGGGAGTGGGGGTGGGGAGGAAGGGGAAGGGGAAGCAAGTGGCTGCATGGTTCTGAGTTACCGGCTGGGCTTAAACCATGATGCTTGTTCAAATGCTCTGTCAGGTACCATGCCATTATATTTTTCCCATTTTTGTCCACATTAAACTATTTCTTCCATATCACAGTCTGAGCAGGCTGTGTTCTGACTGTAGAAACAGTGTGGAATGACTTTAAAAACACGTTTATTGTGGCACTGAAATAAATTTTTTCCAGCTATTTAAACACAAGCATTTCAAATTAGCTGATAAAAACATATCTTCGCACCGGTACGTACATAAAGTTAATGAACAGATGGGAAAGATGGAATTCTGGCTCCAGTTCGAAGGAAACTGAGGCAGCAGCTGTTTCCACAGCAGAGGAAGCCAGGTTCCAGGAAGGAGCGATAGCTCTTTTGCTGGGCAGGGAGTTCCCTCAGGTGCTTTATCTTGGAAGAGTAGAGTTGGACAGCAGGAGCCTCTGTGACACCTTTCAGTTTCTTGGGACATCATAAGCTGTGCTCAGCACCTTCTATGAAGTCCCAAGTGGATGCTTTGTCTCACTAGTGACAACACTGAATTTCAACTGGCATAACTGGGAGCTGGCTTGGTTTTTTCATTTGAGAAACACAGTATTTTTTGTTATAAATGATCTTTTTGCTCTAGCTGTTGTCTGCCTTGTTTAAACCCCGAAGGCTGTTTGTGCAGATCAGTGTGTTTTGTCAGCAACCCCCTCCTCCTTTTCCTTTCTGTGTGGTGTTCAAGGAGAATGGCTTTGTACGCATTTTTGTCATTATCTTGGATCGTATTGTGGTACATGTACTGTTTGGAAATAGCTCAGGTTTGGAGACGTTTGTTGGTCTTGGAATGCTGACTTACAGTGCATTCATGGAAAAAAAGCAGGAGCCTGAGTTCAACAGCGTTCAGTGATAGTTTAGAGTTGGAGCTTTTCCTTTATATTTCTGCCAGTGGAATTTTGAAAAATGGCTAAAATTCCATGTGGCAGAAGGAGAGGCTCGTTATCTGTGACTGACACTTGGATGCATTTTTAAAAATTGGTATTATTTGCTGTCCTGCCACTTCTATTCTTCTGGTTGCTCATAGTTTTAAACAGCTTTTCTCCTAGCTTTGGTTGTTACTCTGACGATACTCACAGTCCCATCCTCCTTTGGGGATGTGGCCAGTGCAACCAGACAATCAAATGTGAAACCAGAGTGGGGATAAGCTTGCCTATATGTTAGTAACTGAATCCAAGCTGGAGTCTTTGTTTTTGGATGACAGTACTGAAATTATATTGAGTCTTTCAGAAACAAAGAGCAGAAATGCCGTATGGACCTGTTCAGTTCATTCTCTGCCTTACTCATTCAAGGTAGGTATTTTTTAAGATCAAATACTCACACTTCTTAAAGTGACTTTTAAGTCAAAAAAGAAAAATAGGTCAGAATCTCAGTTCACTTTGAGCTTTAGCAGTACTCCTCTTCCTAAATATCAGACGCCTTTAGTGTGTATGGTTTAAGAGTTCTTTGCTTCTATATATGTTAACATGCAGCAGTCTGGGAATTCAGAAGTTTTGCCATTCATCAGTATTAGTTAGAAGTTACTTGAGGATAGAAATGAGTTTAACCTTCCCAGGAAAATTCCCGAAAGAGAATATACCTGGGCTCAAATTTAAAAGCTTTTTTTGTCCTTCTGTGTCTTATCAGCAATGTTATATGTACAAGGAGAGACCTTACAGCTGCTTTTCCTCTAGCATTTAAATCTGCCTTTTGAGGAGGACTGTCTCTTTTATAGTCAGACCCATTATTATTATTATTATTATTACTACTACTACTATTGTTGTTATTATTATTATTATAATTATAGTTTGCTGTCTCTGTTAGCTTTCCACCAGACTTTTTGAGGAACCAGGAGGAGGAGGGTTTATGAAAGCCCATCATTACAGGAAATGGAGAGAGGTGCAAGAATGGGACCCTGTTCGCCAAATAAAGTTGCCAGCACTCCTCCAGCAGGCAAATTCTTGGCTTCACAGAGCAGCTTCATGGGGAGAGACACAAATAAATGGCATGTGGGGTATTCACACGTTACGGTGAGGCTCTATCAATAACATTCAAATGTTGTATTCAAATTACTGCCTTTTCAAGCGCACATCAATGGCGCCATCCTTCAGGGCTTAAAGAGATGGAGGTTGGAATGTGAGAATTTATTGCTATGCTATTTTGGAGAGGGTTGGAATGGGGAGAAGGAGAGGGGAATGATGAAAATATCCTGTGTGGAAACACTGTGAGTTATATTCATAACACATCTGTGCGAGGTACAGTTGAGGTTGGCTCAGTAGTAGGAATTTGGTGAAATGGAAAAAAAGTGCAGCTTTGTATAAGAGTCTATATGAAAAAAGAAACTACCAAAGGGTAATGAATCCAGGATAAAATAGCTTCTGTGGCCATTAGCGAGGATGCAATGTTTGGGGTCTTGCAGAAGACTTTTTTCCCCTCCCTGAAGGGAAACAGGAAAGATAATGTGGGATTCTCTCCTCTTTGCAAACCAGATTTGTGGTGTGACAGGCAAAATTATAACTCAAAAGCTGCTTATTTGTTTGTTTTTTCACTGGAAATACTGTGACATCAGTATATAGGTCATGTCAAACTGGGCTTTGTATGTCACACGTGGGTCATATTCTATATTATTATAGCCAGAACTGTGGGTGGGAGAGGTTCTGCCTCATAAGGAATGTGAGATTTGAGAACTGGGTTTCACTCAGGACTGCTTCTTTCGCATTGCAAAGTTGTCTCATACAGAAAATGTACAACTGGGGCACAGGAGAAACTTTAACTGACTTGATACGATTTCACAAAAAATCTGTGGTGGGACATGGAGTAGTATTTTGTAGCAAAGAATCAGAATTATCAGCCTGGAAGTGCTATCTGGAATATATTTATAATCTTGGAGTCTGTGAGGGGTTTGTTGGTTGGTTGGTTTTCCAAAAAGAATTATTCCATCTTCATAATTCCAGCAGTTTCATGTGCACAAGCTCAAAAATGAAGCATTTCAGCTTGAGACAGGGTTAGTAGCCAAATGAAAGAGTCTTCAAAACTTCAGCTTTATACACCTTAATACCTAAACATAATCTAACGTAGCTATCTAAACATGATGTGTGTGCAGTACGTAAGATGATGCTCTTGAAGAAAGCCAGCTTTGGTAGCTATGTGCAGTGTTTCCTGGAGGATGAGATGTTGATATTTTGGATGTTGGAATACATCACTCAATATCTTAGATAATCCATGTGCATTGCCTTGACCCAATCCCACCAATAGTCTTTTCAGGGAAGCCACTGGGCTTTAGGTGAGCTCCACAGTCTTGCAGATTTGCTGAAATCAGTGTTAGCCAGGGACATTGAGGTAGGAATTGCCACATTCCAAACTAAACATATTTTTCCACTGCCAGGAGAACTTTGCCAGAGTTGTCCTCATTTGCCATTTGTTGGAGTACACACAGAGAGCTCACGGCTCTATGTCCTTCAGCAGTATGAGGTTGTTATCGCTAGAGGAGCCCTGCCTCAAACTTGGGTTGGAGTCACTGCAGGTGCATGGGCTCCTCCAAAGGCCAGTCTCCAGAAAGCAGCTGTGGGATTTCGTCATGTCAGATGGTTGGAATCCACTTAGTGACAAGTGAACAATGAAGGACAATTATGCCTTCAGCTACATCAATGAGTAACTGGTGGTAAGATAGTGGAAGAAAATGACCCATTGTCCAACACCCCCTGATTTGTGGCATCATTTGAAGGGTGTTTAAAATTCCTTCTTTTGTATAAATATCTTCCTGCATTTTTTTTTCCATCTTTACACACTCAGTTATTCCTTTTATGTGACTGAATACTGTGAATTCCATTCTTCTCTCTCCTTTAAATGTTTATCTCTTCATAAGCCATCCAACAGCTGAGTCTGCCCATTCTGTTCGCAGCCTCAGCTTTAGTCTGTGCTGGTGGCCCTGTGAGGGAAGCACCCATGGAGTCACAGAGTGAGTGCTGCCCCACGAAACCTCCCCTGGAAAAATACTCTCTGGGGTGGGGTTGGTAAAGCAGTGGCACATCGAGCTTTGGGAGATGAAAATCACTGTGCACCAAGTGGTGTGTCTCAAAATCTTTCATAGAATTAATTGCAGAGCGCAGAAGAAACAACACAGATTGGACAACACAGATGTTTAATGAAACCCTTTAATGCTCTTTCCATGTCAGCGTTTTGTAGCTTCTGCAAGTGGATGTTAAGTCTTTCTCTTGTCTTTTAATGAATTAATGACTTAATGTAACTAGCAGTTTTTATCTGTAGCAGTAATGCTCCAATGCTTTAATTTTGTCAGAGCGCTCAGTCAAGCTTTTCTGTATAGATTGCTCTTCAAAAGGCTGTTTCTCATCCATGATATCTTGAGTGAAGCACCATCTTTATCTAAGAACACTAAGGTAATGCTAATCAGTGGTCAGGTTCTGTTTTAACGTTAGCCAAGCCATGGTGCTTGCTTAATCCTCTTCTTGTCCATAGGAGCGTACTCTGTGAGAACATCCCTATCAGTGTTCAGGTTAACTGTTTTATCCTTTTGGCTCTACCAGCTCAGCTTGGATGATTTTCTTATTTTCCTTTAGAAATGAAACTGGATTATTTTCATTAATTTTACTAACACAAAAAGTGAGCCTAAACCTCAAGTGTGATGGAAGAGAAAAAGGACTGGTCAATCAGAGTACTTTTTCCTGATCTAAACTGGGGTGTGATTGCTGCTGCAGCTGCTGGGTACCTATTGTAGGCTGTTCTTACGAACATCACATTATCTACCATATTCACTTCTGTGGGTACAATTGTGGTAAAATGGCAGCTTTAAATATCTCTTCTGAAACAAAATCTGTTTTCTAATAATACACAGACGTAGTGCTTTACTGTGACCAGTGCCTGATGTGTATGGCCTGATCTAACAGAGCTGTTCTGTATGAAAGGAAGATGAGAGTCATGTCTGTGCAGCCAGGTCAGTCACAGCTGATACTTGGACATATTAAAAAACAACAAACCCATCCCTGTGTCTGTAACCTATCAGAAGAGACACTGAAGGTGCTAAATAGTAATTTTACCTTTTATACTTGCTTATATTCAGTTTAGAAGGGAAACAGGCCCATTTATTTCTTCTGTTATACCTCTTCTGTGGACAGATATGAACGTATGGGTGCTAGAAAGAAATAGAGTGCAAGGCAGCGAGAAGTGTATTCATGTCTATTTCCTTTTACAGCAGAAAACCCATGAAAGGCCTTTTTGGGTTTTCCAGTATGTTGCCATCAAAATATTGTTGTACCTCAGCATTTTTCAAATAGCAAGTTGCCGTGCCCCACCTCTTCAGAACTGACATTTTTTCCTTGGGTTTTTATGATGTGTTTGCACTGTTCATAATTACATTAATGGAAAAGCTTAGCTGTCTCAGCTCTGGCATTCATAGTTCCCCTCTCCAGCTGGACAGTAGTTCTGGCTTGGGCTGTGTTGGTAACACAGAGCCCATCGGCTGAAGGTACTCAGTGAGAGGGACATTCCTTCTGCTTCTCCATGGGCAGAAGAATACAGGAGCTGTCCTGGAGAAGGGGAAGAACTCTTTCCTGAGCAGATGAGCGCTTTCTCCTTGCGTGGGTCAGACTTCTGTGTCATTTGCAGAGCTGCTCCATAGCACAGATTTTAAGGTGTGTAGTTGAAATACACCTTTAAATTTCATGTTGGTAGCATGTAGAAGCCCTTGGTAGTTACCAAGCTCCACACCTTTCATCCACAAGAGCTAAGGAGAATCGTTTGTCTGTGTACTTCTGCTCTGCTTTCAGTAGGGCATGCTCCAAATAATCCTGTATCAAATGGAGCTGGTTCTGTCTTGGTGCTCCATCCCGACTGTGTAGTGGGCTTGGCAGACTTTGAGAGGCTTAAGGCAGATAAAGACCTTGCCATGATCAAAGAGTAATTGCTGTTGACAATAGACATTAAAGGTAATGTCTGTGGCTGGGAGTACGAGTGAGCACCAGTCATGCTGTGCTCCTGTTACACACTTACTCTGGCAATAACACATTCCATGTGTGTAGAAACAAATTCCTTTCCTGCATTTAAAACTAAGCAGCTGTATGTAGACAGATCTCTCCCTTGATCTGAGTAAAATTAACTAAGTAGTAGTTAGGTGTCCAACAAAGCAGAAGATGGAAGAGCAGCTTTGATGAGAGGAAATGATATGTAAGGAAATATAGTTAAGAAAGTCTATTCCAAGAAGAATTTTGTTAAACTTTTATGATTAAGAAACTGTTCTCCTGATCTTGGCTTCTCCTCTTTCCCATGCCTCCTCTAATTTATCTACGTAAAAATTCAGTTTCCTGATTTTATTACCCAGTAGAAAAATTTCCTTTTGTTGATGGCTTCTGTCATTCCAGAGGTTTGGAGCTTCCACTGCCGGTACAGACTCTGAGACCAGTGGGAGGGCTAAAGTAGCAGTGGTGGTCAGTCCTGACATGACTACCCCTCATCTCTTCATGGATGCCTTATCAGGTTAGCTTAGAAGGTTTACAAGGAAGGTCAACCCTTCAGAGTTAGAATAAAACAATAAATGTCATTTTGACTAATGCAGGTAGCATCAAATGATCAATAGCCAGCTGTCAGTCCTTCAAGAAGATTGCCATCTGTTCAAAAAGTCCTTATAGAATCCCAATTGGAAGGCACCTTGAGAGTCACCTGGCCCAACCTTTCTAGGCAAAGCATGACCTAGATTAGTTGTTTCAGCACCCTGTCCATCCTGTCCTCTCGTGTCCCCTGGTCTGTCCATACTGGGGAGGGAAAAAAGCTGCTGTTATAGACAGTAGCTGTAAACGTCCTTGGCAGTACGGTTCCTTACAACAAGTTAACTAATTATGCTAAATAATGAGAAATATTTATCTGAATGGACCTGAGGAATTCTTCCTCCATTAAGGAGATGGTGGCTAAAATCCTGGGTGCAAAGATGTCTGTAAGTAAAGGATGGCTAGCAAGGAAGATATGAGCTAATTGCTGACAATGTTGAATACTGCATATTAGAAACCAGTTTTCCTTTTCTATTATAGAGGAATAGCAGGTGGTGAACTGGAGGTTAGCAGAACCTTTCTTCTCTAATAAGAAACGTATTTTAAGAGGGTCATTTGTGGCACACTTCTGTCCAAGAATGGCAAAGCAGATGGTGTGGTCCAGTTTAAATGTCAAATAATCATAAGGGATATTTCTGGAGCTAGGAAAGACAAACTTCTGATGTAAGTTCTGTGGTGTTAAATGTGTTTATATATGCAGGGTCTTGTCAAATGTGACTGGATGCCTTTGAGCTCTATTTTTTGCTGCAGTTATCCATGTATTTACTGATAGTTTTTGGAGACTGTTCCTCTGCTGTCTACCCAGTGCTTCAACTTAATGATTAGCCATGGCCAGAAGCCAGCTGTGAGATGGGTGTGCTGCTGCTTCTCATAGTGTGGGAATTTCTAGGCTGGCTTATGATGCTTCCTGCTAATACATCTGGTGTCAAGGTTTCAGATGAGGAAATAATCTGCCTCTAAGCCACATGATAATTACAACTTTTGGTTGCTGTCTGAAGCTTCCTGGGAAGAGCTCTCTGTTCCTTTGTGCCCAAAGGTGCAGACATACAATGTTTCTTGGGACTAGTCTGCATTAGGTGACTGTCTCTTGGTCACTTTGGACTGCAGAGACCTGACCACACATCTGCTGCCTGTGCCCTCCACTCTTCTTTCCCCACATAGCTGGCAGCCGGCTCAGATGCTAACTCTTCTGAAGCCTTATGGATCTCAGGGAAGCTGCTGCAAACTGCAGACAGCTCAAGCCATCCAGCATTTCTTCTTCCAGCAAGTTCTGAGTTAGCAAATAAGTTACGAATGCCACCTGTGTTCTCAAAATGTGGTGGGCTTTCAAGGTACTTTCTCCCCCTTTCTGAATTGCCCTGTCCTTTTACAATGCATTATTGAAATTATGGATCCAAGGACTCTCTAAGTGTGCTCCTTTGTGGAATAAAAATTATTTTCAGATTGATTTAATGATACATGAAGGCCATGTTGGACTACTGGAAGGTGTCCCTGCCCATATCAGGGGCTGGAACTGGATGAGCTTTATGGTTCCTTTCAACCTAAACCATTCTGTGATTCTATGATGATTCCATGAATACTTTTAGGGCTGGTAATGCAGAGCTCTCTGATGGTCCTGGGAGAGTGTCCAGCTTTGGAAGTCAGGCACTCTGTGCTCCTCCTAGCTGGGAACTTTGGAAGTCAAGTGCTGACCGCTCAGAGCTGTAAAACCTAAGAGTCCTCACAAATGTGGCCAAATGTGTGTTGAGTTACAGCGGACCAAGGTATCCAGGCATGCATTTCAGCAGTGCACCACTCGAAGTTGTTACTGATTTTTTCTCATCTGCAGTCTCAATACCAGAGCCACTAAAGATGCTTTTTCCATGCTTTTAGATATTGATGCATTTGATTTTGCAAAATGTTTGTTATTTTTCATTTGCCTTTTCCTTGTTATTTTTGTCCTTTATTACAATTGTGTTGTCACTTTGTGACTGATTTTAGTGTTATGTGTAAATTCACAGTTCTGATCTTGGACTCGTTTGGACTGAGCAGGTAGTACGTGAAGCCATGTAAGACATGTTAAGAAATGAGCTGTCATGCTGTGACACTGATATGATGTCATGAAATGATGCTGAAGAACTTAATGTTGTGTAAAGTAAGAAAGGGTTTGCTTGTTTTATGCCTATCTAATATGTGACCAGCAAACTTCTGCTACATACCCTGTATTTGTAGGTAACCACCAGCATCAGGTTAGCTTAGTAAAGCAGGTTGCTTAGGACTCCTGATGATCCGTATTGAGCTCAGATAAAATCTGGATAAAATCTCAGTCTTTGGCTTTAGCAGACTTGGAGCTGCAGAATAACTTTTCCATGACAGCTTTTTGATGTCTTGAGGATGTCATGTTTATGAGTCCTCTACAGACCACTGGGGAGAGTGAGATGACACGTTTTTGGTGTCTGGTTATTTCTCTTGTCCCTGGATGCAGACACAGAGAAGTTCAACAAAATAACATAAATAGATGAAGCTTTTTAGCTGAAAGATCTGAGCATTGAGACTGGGAAAGAGGGCAGAGGAAAACTCGGGGAGAATGACTGTCCCCACCCTGGTAACACAGGTGTTGAGAGGTGGAGAAAATAGGAGCTTCAAGAAGCATTAATTAGGAGAGAAAGCAATTATGGAAACTTGTATTCATCCAGTGGTTAATAAGTAGAAGAATGTGTAGCAGCTACTTAGTACAACTTTAGGAGAGACATTACAGGTTGGCCTACTTTCCTCTCTTTGAAAATAGCATCATGGAATTGAGTTGCTGCAGCATATGGCCGTCCTTGGGGTCACTTTATACATTAACACACTCACTGAGATAGGCTAGACATTGATCTCTGTTTGTTCCAGATTGATGTTTTGTGATTCTCCCTTTCTCCTTCTCAGGAGACAATGCAACACAATTCCTGTTGAGAAAACTGCTATTAATGCTAGGCATTAAAGCTGTGCCTAATCAATGCAGGTCGCCCTAAGCCAAGGCAGCAGATGTTTTTAATATGCATCTGGTGTCCTGGAGAGGCATCATCTCGCTCCTCAGTGCATGGTGTGACTTTGAGTGAATGAGCACCATGACTGTGGGCAAGTTTATAGTGGCACTGCACTAGTCTCTGCTTGTACTCAGGTGTACATCTCAGAGCCTGTGTGTTCTCTTATTTGCTGGGTTTTCTTAGACATGAGGGAAGCAGTCAGGGCTGTAGCCATCTGATTCTGAAGGTATACTGTGTTATTCCTTAAGCAAGTAAGCATATATGATGAGGAACATATATACATAGAGATACAGAGATAGATACAGGGATAGACAAACAGATAGAGTTAGATACAGAGATAGAGATACAGAGATAGATATAGATAGGTAGCTATCTAGCTAGCTACCTATATATCTATCTAGCTAGCTAGATAAATAGATAAATAGAGGTATCAGTGCAGTGTACTGATACTACTGGCATCAGTGGCAGTGTATCACAAAATTCTGCCCATATATTTTACAATATAAAATCAGATTGTAAGACTCTTCCATGCTTAGGGTTCTCGTTAGGTATTCTGAGGTTTGCCCAGTGACAACATTCATGAAATCAGACTTGAGCAGATCCCAGCTTTATGTAATAGTAGGGGAAGAGGCAGAGGGTCATTCTTTTAAAATTGCACTCTAGGAAAGATACGTGCTGTAACCCAGAATGTCTTTTTGGTCTCTTTTTTAATACAGGAAAGCATATAGCAGGGGTACAGTCATGCCCTATTTTTGATGTAGGTGTTTATGTTAAAAGTTGAGTGTTTCTGAAAAAGGATTTAGAAGGGACGCAAATGTTCCTGGCCTGCAGAAGGGTTCGCAGATATATAGCTGGGGTTTGTGACATGAGATCCAATAGTGTGTGGCAGTAACATTAGGTAAAAAACCATTTCCTAGCACTGCAGATGTCTTTCCCTTTCAAACCTGGGGAGGTTTCAGCATGGGAGAAGATAGAGGATAGTAGTAAACATTGGGGTGATTTTGTAATTAGTCTTAGTTGGAGCACTGTGATGCACAGTCCAGATGCAAACTTGGACAGCTTTCTATAGAGTGGACCAGATTAAATATCTAATGTGTTTGTGTCCACCTGCCTGGGAGGTTCTGATTTATGGATTTTGCATTTATAAGAATAGTAATGCCAACTCCTGAACAGAACACATCTGAGGAGGCTTTCTGTGCTGTTCGCTAAAGTTATCTGCTACTCTCCCTTCCATGTGCCTCATCAGAAGCCAGCAAACACAGAACAAACTCTTTAAGAATCAGCCAGAATTAACTGTGATCCATTATGATAAATAACTTGAAGTTGGTCAAAGCATTTGGAATGGACTTTAATGCTATGAAAAGACTCATTGACTCTGTGAGCTCTTCTAAAATTTCCACTAGTGTCCCAACACTCAGCTGAATCATGAGCAACAGCATGAGGAAAGTGGTTTAATGACTGGGCTATAGGAACGTTGCATCTTGTCATTTTGGGCTATTTTCTCTTGTGTCACACTGTCATCCCTTTGACCTTATGTCCTGTGAAGTGCTTGGCGATGGGTGCAGATTGCAGCATTTGCCAAAGGAGCTGTCATTAGTACATGTAACCAAGGCTTGGTTCTGATTGTTTGCCCCCCTTACGTGCTGGGTTATGGAAAACAGACAAGCGAGAACAGATAAAGCACTTTTACTACCTGGATTGTTTGGATGGGGCACAGCAGTTTAGTAGGTGAATTTAGGGAGAAGATCCCACTGTTTCACTTCCCAGCGAGGTATGAGGCATGCTGGGTCCTTACTAACAGCTGTAGCTCAAGTGGGGCCAAGAAGAAAACTGGAGAGGGGCTTCTGACAAGGGCCTGTAGGAACAGAACAAGAGGGAATGGCTTTAAACTGACAGAGGAGAGACTGAGATTAGACATTAGGAAGAAGCTCTTCCCTGTGAGGGTGATGAGGCCCTGGCACAGGTTGGCCAAAGAAGCTGTGACTGCCCTATCCCTGGCAGTGTTCAAGGCCAGGTTGGACAAGGCTTGGAGCAACCTGGTCTAATGGAAGGTGTCCATGCCCATGGCTGGGGTTGGAACTGAATGAGCTTTAAGCTCCCTTCCAATACAAACCAGTCTGTGGTTCTATGAATATCCTCAGGAGTCCTGGTACATCTCATGGAGTACCCTGCATGCCAAGCCGAGTGAAACAGTTGAGTTTTCACTACTGAGCCGAGTCAGGGGAGGTTTGGGACTTCCTTGGAAAGAAATATGTAAGTTGCATTTCATGAGGTGGAAGGCTCACAGCTTAGTCTCTTCAGTGCTTTTTTTTTGTTTTTCATAAATCTTGGCCACAAATGGTCATTCCATTTCTTCCTAAAGTGAGGTTATTTTTTTTTTCCTGCTTTGTTGGTATTGCACACTTGAAAAATATTCTGTGGGTGCGTGCGTGAGAAAACCTGGCGTATTAAGGATCCCCTCTGTGTGCAGAAGGTGGCTGCATATTAGAGTGGGTGCAAAATCCTTTCTGACTTTCTCTGCCTGTTCACATGCACACAAAAAAGAGATTCTCCTCTTTGTGTGAACTGCAAAACCACCTACTGAAGAAGCAAAGTGATGGTCAACCCAGTGGGCAATTTGTTCTTCATGAAGCCATCTCAAGCGATTGATGATGTTGCAGGTACGTTTCCTCTGGACACTGCACTCAGCAGTGCCACCAGCTGCAGCAGGTTTTAGAACTGGAGCTTGTCCATGAATTTCCCACTTGTGTGCCATCACAGGGTTCACATTCCAGAGGCCATGGGACATGCGATTGAGTCGTAAAGCCCTTTGCAGAGCTGGTCTCTCACCTGCGGTGGTGGGCGAAGTTTTTACAAACAACTGGGGACAGCCTGGCCATTTGATGAGGGGACTGAGGAGAGTTATTTATGTGTTGCTGCAAGCCACTGTGATGCTTAGAAGGGAGAGGCTTCCCAGCTGATTCAGCCAGCAGTTGAATCAGCTCAAGATGAATTATGGTGTGGCTATCCACCATGTTTTGCAACGTTGGCCCTGTTCCTGCTGTCCTTCCACAAGCAAAACTTACAACCTCTTTGCCGGAAGTCTTGCCTGGAAACATGTGAAGGACCAGCCCGTGTACTTGCAACAACCTTGGCTTTCATCAGCTCCAGCATAGAGGGAAAGGGCTCGAAAGCTCTGCTGTCATTTGGGGAAATGCCCCTTTTCAGTATGAGTCAACAGAAGTGGAAGGAAGGACCATACTCTCCTTTCAGTCCACAGGATGCAGGTTATTTTTGCCAGGTTCATGGATCAGGAAGAAATGTGTATTTAAGTGTCGTATCATCTCTTTCTTCTTAATCGAAGAGTGGAGGAATGGGGATGTTCCTTGCCTGTAGTGGAGCCAGACACAAAAACATCCCAGTTCCCAGTGAGGACACCATAAGATGTCCAGACAGGCCTTTCTTAATTCCTTATTGCCTGTTGGTGTGCTGGCTTAGATTTAGGAAGAACTAAGTAACTACAGCTGTGACTTTTTTCCCCTTCAAAAGTCCATGGTGTTTTGCTTTGCTGTCCTAAGTGGAAGAAACAGCTTCTGAGTGATTCCAGCTACAGGCTGTTGAACACATCCCCTTAAAAGCCAGCTCAGAATGGTTCATCTGAACCCTGCCCCTTGACCAGTGTCTTCAGGGACCCACCTAGTATTCTGTGACATTCACAGGAAAGGGTATTTCAAGGCCTGATGTGAGGCAAGAAAACGAGCAGGGGTAATTCTGGGTTAGGAAGTGAAGTATTTGGCCTAGATCTCCTTAGGGATGAATTTTATGCTTGAAATCAAAAGTGTGTGATATATTATAGAACCACATAGTTGAATTAGTTTTTTCACTGGGTATCGGGTGATTTCCCCTCCTCCTGCACCACCAGAATAATCTCTGTAGAGCTCCTGATTTATTTTATCCAAGGAAATGGTGACTCTGCAGGTGAGGATGTTTCTGAAACACAGGTGATGAAGATGTCTCTGGAACAGAATCAGAATGGATGTTAATGTCTTCATATTTCATAGAATCCCAGACTGGTTTGAGTTGGAAGGGACCTTAAAGCTCATCCAGTTCCAACCCCCTGCCACGGGCAGGGACACCTTCCACTAGAACAGGTTACCCCTGTCCAACCTGGCCTGGAACACTGCCAGGGATGGGGCAGTCACAGCTTCTTTGGCCAACCTGTGCCAGGGCCTCATCACCCTCACAGGGAAGAGCTTCTTCCTAATGTCTAATCTCAGTCTCTCCTCTGTCAGTTTAAAGCCATTCCCCTTGTGTTGTCCCTACAGGCCCTTGTCTAAAGCCGCTTTCCAGATTTCTTGTAAGCCCTTCAGGTATTGAAAGACTGTTCCAAGGTCTCCCCAGAGCCTTCTCTTCTCCAGGCTGCACAAGCCCAGCTCTCAGCCTGTCATTTTCTTGCAGAGTCTTTTCTGGGTGTCCCTGGAGAGCTGAGTTCCTTATCCAGCAGAGTGGAGCAGCAGCTAAACAGCACCCTGAGGCGACGCAGGCATGCGGGTGACGACGACTACAACATCGAGGTGCTGCTTGGCGTGGATGACTCTGTCATCCGATTCCATGGCAAAGAACACGTTCAAAACTACCTCCTCACCCTCATGAACATAGTGAGTATCTTCCACAGTGCTGTACCGTTTGTTTTGGAATGACACAGGCTTTTATCGACTCTTTAGGAGTATCTAAGAGACCATGGTAAAAATACAAATATGATCATTTTGTCTGCTGTTTGGTACAGTTCTCTCTTTTCAAGATGTTCCTTTGATCTTTTTCACAGTAGTTTTCTAGGATAATTCCAAGAATTTGGAAATAGTTGAGAAACTGTGGGGGAAAAAATGTAAACTTGATACATGTCTAATAATTCCTAGCTTCTCCTGCAACACAGTTGTGAAGGAAGCCTGGTTAAAGGATAAACACGCTGTGCAAAAAGGTGTTCTAAACACCCAATGACTCTTTGAAAGAAAACAGACCTTCTAGCAGTGTCTGTTCCTTAACTCATGTGGCAATGCCCATGTTCATATAGAAGCTGCAAAAGAACAGACACCTACAGAACTTCTTTATTGTAGAGTGTCTCATGGACTTAGCAAGGTGTTTGTTTGGTTTCTGGTTTGGGTTTTTTTTGCCTATATGTACATTTCTGGCTCTAAAATCAATGGCAAAATACCATATTTAAAGATAAGAGTCTGGAGCTACATGATCAGATTCTGTGGAAATGCACATTGCAGGAGAGCACAGTTCATCCTGTGCATTAAAAGTCAGTTAACATACCAGCATTCAGTGCTAAAATTGCTCAAGCTTAAAAATTTTCTGGTTTTTCCTATCTTAGAAGAAATCTGAAATAAAAACGTGAAAGGAATGTAAAGGGGATGTATAATCCCTTGCAATGTGAGGCCTGTTCTTAAGCATGTAAGTGTCAAACTTTCATAGACATATCTCACTGTGGTGGGGATCATAAGGTTTGCCAGAAATTAAAAACAATGTTCTACGAACAGATTATAAGCAGATTTACTATTAATGAACTTAATGAACATAGAAATTATTCTTGTATTTTTTACACTCACCTTTATATTCCTGGAGTAATTTAAAAATGATTCCTTAGGCTTACAAACAATCTTTGTGGTATTTCTTTACGCCCCATCAGCCACCATCATTCCTAACTGAGAGAATTCAATCCTTTTGCTGTTGCAAAGCATTCAAAACACCTTCTACCCATCATCTCCAAACCCCATTTCAGGTCCTTTTAGCAACAGCATTCCTCTCCAGGAGGGACAGCCAGCGTGAACAGCACATAGAATGTGTTTGGCCTTCAGTCCTTGCTTTGTGGTTAGTTCATGCGCTTGCACTGATAATTTTTTCTGGAGCATTTTCTGCTCCTAATGCCTGTCTGTGGTCCAAGCTTCACACCATTTGCCTGCAGGGATGGGCAGTGAGAAGCCAAACCTCAGCACCACCTTTTAGATGAGATTAGCTTCCAAAATAATGAGGACCAGCAGTTTAAAAATGTAATCCATAAGATTTGAGAAGAGGAAAAAAAGTCTCCAAATGACTAAACCAACAGAACTCTGTGTAGAATTAGAATAACTCTGTACAGAATTATGCTGTGATATAAATCTAGACATATGCACACATTGTAACTGAAACCCAGAATTTAGTGTGCTGGGTTTACAGCGTGGAGCTGCGTTCGGTCTTGGGCCTTTCCTACTGTTCATGCAATGGAAAGCTTTTGTGGTTTAGGTCACTGTGGTGATTTTGCATGCCAGGGGAGCTGCTGTCTAACAAAAAGTGGATGGATGCTGTAGAACCTCAGTTTGATGAGGTGGGGATGTTGAGTGGTGTCTGTGCATTTAAGGGTAACTTCCTCCCCTCCTCTGACACACGCACAGAAAGCCTTTGAGTGTGGTGTGTTGGGAGGGCTGGGCTGAAAGTCTTTGAGGACAAACCAGCTGCTGAACCCAGGCTGCTCTGTGAATCACCTCTGAGATACCGGTGAATCAACCACAAGACTTTCGTGACTGTGAATGTTCATCTAGTAACTATCTTTCTGTTAGTAGAAGCTTCTTCTTTAGGCTTGAGGGAGTCAAAAACGCACATGAGCAAGTCTTTGCTTATTCCTAGAAGATCATAAGCCACTAGGACTGCAGTTGGTGCACTCAATTCTGCTCAGTTCAGCGCAGTTTGCCTGATTGATAGACATAAAACTGACTTTTGGTTCGGGTTTAGGTTCGGATCTAGTGGTGTGAAGGTCTGAGAACTAAACCTTGCATACCTAAAACTTGTATCTTTTACTCGTCTTAATAATTAGAGGTTCTAGACGAAAAGGGATTCGTGATTGGTGTTATAAGTATTCATGGGGATTTCTGCCAGGCTGGTGGTAACTCGCTGGACTTGTCTTCCCAAGCAGGGAGATTAAGGGCACTTTTGCCTCGTGCTGCAGCATATGCAAGCTGGCTTCAAAAGAGCAAGTATGATGAAGTGCAAAAAAGCTGTATTAAATGGTATTCCTTCAACCAGGTGCCAAGCCTGGTTATCCGGGGCACAATCCCATGTCGACACAACTGCACTGCTCTCAGTGCCAGAGCTGGCTTGCTAGAACCAACCCTGCCATGCCCTTGAGAACTTCAGGCCTTGGAGGTTCAGGTCCAGCTGGAGAAATTCCTGAGGTGTTTCCCAATACTCAACATTCCTATGCACTCTTGGCCTGAGAAACAGGCTGGAAAATGCAGCATCAGCAGTGTGTCTGACACGGATGTTACTGGTCAGCGCTGGGAGTCAGAAGCCCAAATGAGATAATGAATCTAGCAATGAAATCTAGTGTGGTCCCTCGCTTTTTGGTGAAGCTTCTCACAGCCCAGGTTGCTAAAATCACCCGTTGGAGAGAATGGCATTCCCCAGGGCTGTTTTGGGTAGCTCGGTGGCCTGCCCATCACTGGCACATTACAGCTGAATTCCTTGAGGCGACAGGATCAGCCGTTTCCTGATCTTACCTTCACCAGGAGCACATGGGGAGTTGTAGCCTCCATCTCCCAGATGTTAACAGTGCTGGCACTGTTCCTAGTCCCCCACGGAGCATCCCTCGGAGGCCCTGCAGCAGTACAGTGGAAAGCGGCTGAGATCAGAAAGGTACAGTTAGAGGGCATCGGGTCATACTGAGGGATTCCAAGCAGGTTTAGACTTGGCAGTGTGTATATCTTTCAATTTTTTTTTTCTTGAGAATAACTCCAAATCAGCCATTAGAGTGATTGATGATAATTAGATTAATTAGAGCCATTAGATGATACCTCCATCATTCATTCTCAAACTCCAAGTTGCTTTTCACAGAATTCCTCTTTGGGTGATCACTGTCCACTCAGCATTGCAGTTTTGTGGGCATCACCTTTTTGTAAGCAAGTTTTAGTCAGTGAGAGCTTCATGGTGAGCTTCAATAAGAACAGACAGTGCTGGATAAGTCTAAATATTCTGTCATGGGTCTTCATGCACATACACTACCTGCAGCTCTTTATCTCTCCATCGCTTGCTCTTCTTTGTGGCTGTGCTGAACAGCGCCAGTAATTTTTATTGCTGAATGTGAAATAGGAGGTAATGTAGTTTTGGCAGCCATAGAAGCAAATAAAGTTTTGAATCCAGAAAGTTTGAGATGAAAATTTGTTATTTCATGTGGGTAACAAAATACTCTTGGTACAGTGCTTGCAGGGGATCATTTTCTTTTCACCACATACCTCATGAAACAGCAATGAATATTCATTAAAGGTGATTTCAGAATATTGTATTTTTAGTTTTAAAAGCATTTACCTTGGTAAATAGCAGAGCTGTTACACAGTCCCGAACACTTCCAGCTTTCCTTAAACACCTGCTGCTCCATCTGCTGGGAGTAGTTCTTAGTACCAAGCCTGTGCCAGCCAAAACCCTGCTTCCCTGGGAAGCTGTGGGTTAACTGCAGTAAATATCCTTGCCTGGTTTGGAAGGAACAGTTTTGTAACGGTCTAGTTGTTGCTGTCAAGACTTTAGTAGTAGAATGATAGAGTGGTTTGGGTTGGAAGGGACCTTAAAGCTCATCTGTTTCCAACCCCTTGCACACTGGCACAGGCTGCCAAGAGAAGCTGTGGCTGCCGCATCCCTGGCAGTGTTCAAGGCCACACTGGATGGGGCTTTGAGTAACCTGTTCTAGTGGAAGGTGTCCCTGCCTGTGGCAGGGAGTTGGAACTTGGATGAGCTTTAAGCTCACTTTCAACACAAACCAGTCTGTGATGATTATATGACTCAGTCACAACGTACATATGAACTTGCTCCTTGTGGGACTCCTATAGTGGAGCCCTTCAAAGCAATCCACAGAGAATGGGGTATAAGATGGTTTTGAGGAGAAATTTGGAAGGCAACTTGACTCCTTAGGTTAATTTCATTCTGTCTCTGAGAAAGTCTTGTTTCTTGGCATAAGGTAAATTGTGAGCGTTTTTCCTGACACAGACCTCTGTGAGAGCAATGTTGTGTTAATAGAGTGAAAATATGAGATGAATAATTAAACTTTGGAATACTTGCTCCATAAGACGTGCACTCTGGGTTCTGTGCTCATTCCTTGTGAAACTGCCCTGCTGACAGCCTGTTCTTAGCTCGTCCAAAAAGGGGTTGCCTTTCTAAAACCCATGGGTTAAAATCATTGTGCCAGGTCTCACAGTCTGGACAGCTCAGAATGACCTTTTTCCTTGAGGGAAAGGGGGAAAGTTCTGTTTAGCCTGACTTAAAAAACCCATCAGACTCTAAATCCTTCTCACATATACCAGCCTCTGAACAGCAGTATTTATTTTTCACCAGTTACCTATAATATAATATTTATTTAGTTTTTAAGGGGATGAGTAACTTCATTGAGAATCTGCAGATGTTTTAGCCCCTTAATGTATACTCTGGTGGCAGGACATTTCTCATCTTCCCAGACACAAGGAAGGCCCTCAAGAAGAACAGTTTTTGACCCATCTGCATAATTCTGGGTTGTTTTTTGTTTTTTTTTAGCTTCACTTCCACAAATGCTCTTTTAAGTACAAAAGTGAACACATAATCCTAATTTAGCTCTAAAAAGTAGGGCAGCAGTTTTTAGTTGTTTCTAAAAAAGAAGTTCTTCAAAGTGAAACTCACCGTGAATTATTTCAGTGGTTCAGTGAGTAGTGGAACTGGAGTGATACCTCAGGATTTCTCTCTTTTGGCTTGGCTTTTCCCTGATGGGATGTAAACTAGCAGTAGAGTCTTGAGGTCTCATGGGGTTGTCTTATGGATGGGTGTTTTCTCAGGCCAGCAGTTGTTTTCAATGTAGTCAGTCTTTCCAGATTGCATAAACTCTACATGCTTTCATGCAGTTAATGTTTTTAATGGCAGGCATTGACTTGCAGAAATCAAGTATATTTGGAGATACCATTACCCTGTAAGGTGCACAACAGCGTCAATGTCTCTGGCAACACTGTTGACTTCAAAACTTTCAGATGAAAATTTCTAAGGTATTTCTGGGGTTTGGAAATGCTTTGCCTGTTAACTTCAAGATTCATTTAGAATCAGGAGTACTGTTCACATTTTGAAAGCTAAACTCATTCCTGACAGTGTTCAAGGCCAGGTTGGACAGCTTGGAGCAACCTGGTCCAGTGGAAGGTGTCCCCACCTGTGGCAGGGAGTTGGAACTCGATAAGCTTTAAGGTCTCTTCCAACCCAAATTATTCTGTGATTCTATGAAATGGAGCTTTATTGTTCATGTCGTTGTCCCAATATTCTGCTTTCCCAACCTAGAGCTTCAGAACACAAAAATGGTTTAAGTCAAATCCTCAAATATTTTCTGAGAACAAACTTATGCTGAAGTTGACAGCACATTTCCTTGAGTGAGAGCTGCTGGCAGCAGAATCTTTTACAAAATGAACAAAAATACACATGCTTTCCCTGTGAAAATACTCATCCCCTGTGTTTAAACTGGTGGAAGTGAAACAAATGTTTGGCAAAACAAATAGGAACTGAGCCTGGAACTCATCTGCAGTTAAGAGTGGCCAGATGGCACAGCAGAGGTGGCCACGTGCGATGGATGCTGATGGGTCTATCTGTTGTTAAAGCAAACTCTATCTGCTTTTTAAATCCTGCAGGGAACTTGAACACTCTGCTATAACCTTGCTTTCAGAAATAACCTCATCTCCCTCATTATGTTTATCAAATCACATCAGGCATTCAGATACATATGTGCAGGGTTTGAACTTGAAGTCTCCTTTTCCTTGATCACCTTTTCTAGTGGCCCTGGTCCAGAGGCCATTTAACTTGAGAGAAGTCTTCACATATGATGATGGGAAGTGTCATCTGTTTCTCACTGCGTGGAAATGGTCTGAGACTTGAATACTCTTCTGAGAAGACCGTAATGGTTTTAGCACTTGGAATAGCATCTACAAGGCCTTGGAAATTCCCTTGATATCATAAGTGAGGTTTTTCTTTTTAATTTTATTTTTTTGTCTTTCCTCAGGTGAATGAAATTTACCATGATGAATCCCTGGGCATTCACATAAATGTCATGCTGGTCCGGATGATCATGTTGGGGTATGCAAAGGTAAGCAAGCCTCTGAACCAGTTGAATTTGGCCACGTCAAAGACCAGTTTGATGCTTACCTTGAAATTACATCAACTGAGCTTGTAGGCACATGTTGTAGCAGAAGTTTCACAGCACCAGATGTTTAATCTGTGCTCACCAGTGCACGTTTACTGGCTCTGAGGTGTTTCACACCAGTTAAGGCATTGTCCTCTGTGTTTATATTATGTTACTCACTGTCGTGGTTTAAGCCCAACCATTACTCAGAGCCACGCAGTCTCTCTCTCACTCCCCGCCCCCCTTCCTCCTCCCCACTCCCAGAGGGATGTGGGGGAGAATCGAAAGAACGTAACTCCCACAGGTTGAGGTAAGAACAGTCCAGTAACTAAGGTATAACACAAACCACTGCTACTACCACCAATAATAACAATGATAAGGGAAATAA
>WYDI02013985.1:0-17249 GCA_009867235.2 Psittacus erithacus | reverse complement strand
ATGACAGCACACCTCACTTAAGTGTTTTACTAATTTTTCTGGATTTTGCAGTTGTTCAGGGGTGAAATTCCAAAGCAGTGGAGGGGCCCACTGGCCTAGATACTTGCCTATACTATCCCACACACCCTGCCACTCATGACTGCCCAGCCTTGGGGAAAATTTCTTGGTCCTCCTATATCATCGTCTAACCTTAGACAAGGCCCAAACCCAACTCTGCTTAACTCTTGAGATCAGACAAAATCGCTATGGGTAAAGCACACTCTGTATGCGTGCCAACATGGTGATCCCCATCACAATCAGCAGACAGGTTTCAAGGGTACCTAAAGGCCATTCAAGACCTTCAGAACTCTCAAATGATGCTGTAAACAGTCTGGTGGGATGCTGAGAAAGTCATGGAATGTCTCCTTCATGGGTTGACAACTCAAGGAGGGGAAAAAAGATGTGTAATTGCTATGCACTTCTATTATATACCTCCCAAAGTATAGAGGTGGTGACCACACTGGGAACGCAAGCCAGATCAGTTTCAAGATTCTTATTCATAAAAAAAGTAGGCATTCTGGTATATTTGTAAATCCAATGGGATTTTTAGAAGACAATTGAAATCAAAAATTTCTTCCTTATATGAGATTAAGGATAATGTTTGGTTGACGGTGTTTCTTGCATTCTACGAACATGTGAGAGTGGCACAGAGGAGTCCAAGATTTGTGCTGAAGCAGGTTAGTCAACCCGGGGTTAGTGTTCTAATCAAAATAAAAGGCTTCCTTTCAGTCAGATGCTTGTTACATTCTGTAGTTGGAAAGACATATACTGGTATCTGCCCAAAGTCCAAATATACTCTAAGCATGCCAGTAAGGTTACAATATGTGAGAGAACTCAGTGGAAGGAAAAATTCAAGACATATAGTTTAGTCGAAGATTTCCTGTACTGCAATAATTTAACTTGCAGAATCATTTACCCTGTATAAAATCTGAATACATTAATCTAACATTTATTTCCCATGCACATTCTGTAATATTAATTTAAAATATAATCTAGCATAAATATTATTTTCTGAAAACTTAGTCTCCAGTATACTTTCTCAAAGTGAATATAAGAATATATGAACAAAGAAGTTACAGCCTGGTGAATTTTCCTGTCTTCTTTAAATTTTCCCCTAGCTCTAGTAATAAATCTTCTTATATAGTGATACCCTATCAGAAATTCATTAATGCGTGGCTTGTTTTGGAATTAATAAGACATTTTCCTTTCTCCCTGTTTTTAAAAATAAAAGCTTTGGAGCACTGCAAGGTGAATTTGCTTTAATGCAGTGTAATTGAAAACATATGAAGTTATCAAATTAATCTAAAATAAAAGAATGTTTTGGAAGCTCTAGATAATTATGTTGTACAATACCTTACTGAAATAATTTGAAAATTTTCAGTTAAATTAGATTATTGAGCAGCAAAGTAATTTCATTTATTAAGTCATGTTCATGTCACTGCTATCTAGTAGTTTTATTTAATTGTGTTCAAGATGCATTGATAGAATTACATTTAAATAGTGAAAATAACTCCATAGAGCTACAAACAATCATTTAGTATTGACCTCCTTATTGCACCTAGAGGATAAATTTAGAGAATTGCATAGAATGTTCAGTCAGTAGTTGGACATTAAGAGAACTCTTGAAAATGGCAATGAATATTGTAGGGTCAAAATGTTCGCTTTTCTTGTAGCATTGATAGATCAATTTAAAACAAAATAGGAATACATTAAGACACAAATTTCTTCAACAGTTTCCAAAATGTTTATTTTTGAAAGGTTTTGAATAAAGTTTAGGCTCAGAAAAGTTTTCCAGGGTCCAATTACATTATAGAAAAGATAGATATGCTGTTACAGTGATTTACCAAGGACAGTTTCTGGGATTGCACAAGAATGAAATTATAACTTAATTATAGGTAGAGACCTAATACTCAGTGAGTCTCATTTTCTGTTATTATAGGGTGGGAGTAGTTCTATTAAGTCAATACTGATCTATAAACTGAGCAGAGTAGCAGAGTAGGGCCAATGCTTTATTCTTGGCCTTTTTTGATGTGCTGTGATCACAGGCGCCAGTTAAGTCTTTCCTCTCCTCCCTCCTAACACATGTATCTCCCCAGAAAATATTTTTTTAAAGAAAAGCACTATAACTGTGAAGATGTCAGTTCCCTTAAGTGGCAGCAGAGGGTACTGGAGCATATTCTCACCTGCTTCTGTTTTCTTTGATGAAGGATGCCAAGTGCCTTAGTAATACACAGCCTTGAAAATACTCCCACGTGTATTTTACCTCCAGAAGTCATCCTAGTAAAATCAGCGAAGCTAGTTATGCTGGAAATGTTAAGCAAATGTTTGTTGGATTGGTTCCAAAACAGTGTGGCTATTTGTTGCATAAGGGTCATCTTTTCTAGATAAAACTCTGTGTGTGTTTACATGCATAAAAGGAGAAGAAAGGGGAAAGAGAGACTGAGAGAGACAATGACATAAGTACACGCTCAGCACAACAAAAATGTGCTTTTTGCCATATTGGACGATTGGATTTACTAATTTAGATCCTTCAGACTTTATGCTCCTTCTCATAGATATAATAGAACTCAAATAGTAATTCAGAATACAAGCTTAAAGGTTGTCGGTGTGTGCAGGGGTATGGATCTTTTAATGAGATAAACTTTAATTCAGTTTAGGAAACAGCTAATACATATATTATCTGTAAGTATCGTGCAAAATTCCTGTTTTTTCAAGGATCAGACCTGAAAAATAGACAGAAAATAAAATAATAATCACACCCATTTGAAGTCTGAAATATTCTTCATTTGGATATTTTGAATTCAAAAGGAAAACGGAACAATTGGGGATAACAAGTATTCAATCTAAGAGCATAAAATGTCATTGTTACCTCTTTGCTGAGTAAACTTCTTTTGGCCTTATGTTCACACTTCAGCTGTGCTAAAGTGCTTACTATTAAAAGCATAAGCAAATCTATGAAAATATTGCTAGTAGTGTCTAAAAGAGGCAATAATGATAATACAATCGGATTTAAGAATCAGGGCTATTTGGCACGCCTCTGGCTTTCTGTACAGTTCTGTGTTCCCCAACTGTGATGAGAGGCTGTTTCAAATATTGCTGTTACCAGCTGTGCACTCCGTGAACCTGAATCAAAACTCACTGATCCCAGTGTGCTTTGGCTTAAACCAAAGCCTGCACTGTTGTTTCAAACACTCAGAAATCATAGACCAATTCAATTTCTCTTCTAAACTATAAATTCTAATAATACTGTGATTAGGATTTTTAGAAAAATAGTTCTGTTTCCTCAGCCTCTAAGATACAATTTTGACTGTGAAAAAGTGACTTAGAACTGGTTGAAATAAAGTGGAGTTTTTGCATGTTCATAAGCTGCATAGAGCATCTCTGAGTTTGAATTTCAGGTAAAACACCAAGCTCTGAAGGAGTCTCAATAAACCTCAGATTTTTTGCAATATTATTTTTGCAAAATTACTTCTAATATGCATTGCCATTTCATTATGCAAGTGTGTTTCATAAGGATAAATGTTTCCAAAATGCAGTGTCCCTTGGACACAGGTTGGAGGAGTGAACTTCATTAAATTCAACAAGGGCAAATGACAAATTTTCTATCTGGAAAAGAATGATATTAATTTTTTAGCAAGACAGGCTGAAGACTAACAAGTCGGGAAGCAGCTCTGCTGAGAAGGCCCTGCAGGTCTAGGCTAACAGCAAGCTGAACACGGGCCAGCAAAGACAGACAGCACTGTCCTGGGCTGTATAAACAGCCAGTAGATGGAGGGAAGGGATTACCCTTGTCCACTCAGCACAATACGCACTTCACCTCTGGGCTCCCCAGTGCAAGAAAGACATTGATGAAATGGGACAAGTTCAATGGAAGGCTACCAAGATGTTTGTAGCTGGAGCAGTTGCCATATGGAAAATGGCAGAGGGCCTGGGACTTGTTAAGTCTGAAAAAAAGAGAACTTTGAGAAGTCTGATAGCTCCCTGCCTGTCTGTACAGGAGATGCAGAGAGATTCTTTACAATCATACCTGGTGAGTCAACAAAAGAAAGTGAGCATAAATTGAAATAGGTGACATTCTGACTGGATATAAGGAAAAGTTTTTCCACCCCGAGAACAGTGAAGCATTTGAGCTGGCTGCAAGGGGTCATGCAAGCCCATCTCTTCAAGCTGTGAGCAGCCTGGTTTAATGCTACAGCATGCTTTAGGTTGGACTTAAAGTCCTCCTGATGGCCCTTCCAGACCATCTGCTTTCAGAGTCTGTACTTGTGCAGAATGGTGCACAAGTGAAACTCCCCAGCATTCCTAAAAATATGGGTAGATGTGTTTTGTTAGGAAAAAAAAAGCAACAAACAACCCATAGACACTTAGGAATTTTCCACTTAATCCATTATGGCAAGAAATTTCTTAAATGCTGCTTCATAGTCACGTTCAAATATTTGGGGCAAGTGATGGAGAATTATATGGTATTTTTCTGGGACTGGAGGAAACACTGAGGTGGAATAGACTGTGATTTCCCATTGAAAACTCATCTAAATCTTATTAAAATCTTAAAAATATTAATAAGAAATGAGGGTTAAGCTGATAGGGTTCATCTGACACTTATTCAGCTGACACACATTATTTCAGTTTGGACTTTTCTGTTGAAAGTCCACAGTTCCCCCCAGGCTGAGATCTAGTTGTACAGTGCTTCAAAGCTAAATCTGTTTCTCAAAAACCTAATATAACCAGCTATACTGCATCTGCCACTTTGAGGGATTATCTGCAGGAGCCTTTAATGGCATAAATTTGTACTGACATTGGAACAGAATATGCAGAAAAAATGATTGGATATATATTAGGTAGGATAAATAGCAGAGGGAACAAATAATAATAATAATCTCTATATATTTCTCCTTACCTACAGTTCTTCATTTCAGTACTTCCTTGCATGGTTTTGTGAGTTTGCCTTGGCTGTACTACTCCCCTCCCTGATTGCTTCTTGAGAAAACGCCATCTCAGCACAGTCTCAGCATGTTCCTTCTATCTCCCTATGCCTTTTTGTGTGCCTGACAGCTTTTACTGACACTTTGTGGGTGGTCTGATCTCCTCCAGTGTCTTTAAAGTTTAGGAGTTCTGACATCATGCCAGGCTCATGAAAGGCATGCAGTTCTCCTCAACCTTGTTCCCTTGCACATTTCTTCCTGACTGATTCAGTTCCATTTTGCTTCTTCTATATCAATCTCATTTAACTCCTTACCATTAGACAAATAGAAAAAAATGTACAAAGGCAATAGAGGGCCATCTATTTTTATCAGAAATACCCACAAAAAACCTGGCAGTACAGATGTCAAGAAATTTTCACCTACGAGGAAATAGCTTGGCAGAATATATGAGAATCACCACAAACAAAAATGTTAAGTTTACTTTGTTATAATGTGAAGATATAAAATGGAGTTGTATTTGGTGCAGTTTTCTATAAGCTAACACTTAGGAATACCTGTTCAAACACCAGTTTATTGTTAATTTTGTTGCATGCCAACTCAGATTAGAAAAAGTTTAGTTTCTGAGTCAAATCCTGCACCCAATAGGAACAGTGCCAGTTTCAGTGCTCTAGGTCACCCCCTTTCTTGGGATATGGGAATCTGATTTCAGTTGTTTTAGGTGAAACCTGGACTTTATAAGCACCCTTAGACTCATGGGTTGCCTGCCTATATTATTTCTTCAAGCAGTCAAGTGTAGCTCTGGTTTATATCTAGTTTAACACCACTAAAGAAAATGCGGGAGTAAAAAAAAAGAAGCAGAAACTTTAGCAAAGAATAATACTTTCCCATTAAGCTTTGCAGGGGAAATAGAAATACTTTCAAGACACTTTTCTGGAGTAGTCCTTGTAGCCACCAAGGCCTGGGCTCTGCTACCATCTCTGTTCACCCATTTCACCCACTCTACACGCCTCACCTGTTCCTGGACTTTCGTTGTTGCATTTTCTCCTTTCACTGGGTAGTTACCTCTTTGTGCCATTGTAGTGATATTAACATTGAAACTACAATATGCACATATACCAGTACCTTCTTTCCCTACCCTAACTCACGGCACATTTGAGTCACCTTTTTATAAGTCGTTTTGGTAAAGCTGATGCCTGTTAAAGTAAGTGTTTCGTCTAGTTAAAACTGTTCTGAACTGTGAAGAGTCATTACTTCAAATAGCTTGCTAAAAGCATGTGATTTTCCCAGTACCTGCAAATAAACATTGTTAGTAATTGTATTTTTTTTTTCACAGTAAGTATTCTATCCATATTGGGTAGGCTTATTTTCTGTCATTCTTGTAAAAATGCAGAGGCAGCAGCTGTGCATGTGTAAGAGGCTCATGCAGACATAAGGGCCAAGGTATATGATCTCATGCATTGTCAGAAGTTCTTTGTGTAGCTGTTAATTTCTTCCTGTTCAGGAAAAAAAACCAAACAACCAACCAAACAGCAACCTGGGTGGGAAACCCCCAAGTTGTAAAGCTTTCAAAACAACAAGGTTATTCAAAAATAGTAATTGAAATACCTTTTAAATTGACAAACTGTAAATTTTTTAATCTAAAAAATCAATGATGTTGTCACTGACAGTGACATTATGATTGTGTGAAAATTTATAAAGACAATATATGAAAAATGGGAGCATCATAAATCTTCATTCAGAAGTCTCTTCTATCTTCTAGTGTAACAAGAAAAGTGAACATATCGAATACAACTAGGCAGAGCTCTATTACTTTGCAAAATTAAATGATCAGCATAGTATTGTGTCAGTTTATGTTGCAATTCACAGAACACTTTTCAAGAAGTGTGCCATCAATAAAATATTTTGTTACATTTCCTCATAAGGATATCTATGCAAAGATCAAATCAGTTAACTTGAATCCTTTTTATAAAAGGACCTCTAAAACCCATGTTTTATGAGTTCTCTTTACCACCAAAAAAAGGCGACTTCTAGAATGGAGTAAGCAATTAGCCTGATTGGGTCAAGCGTGTTCAGTAGTGGCACTTTGTCATGGAGAGCTCTTTAATTGAATAATCATTAAAAAAAAAAAAAAGTCCTATAGGGAGTATAAAACATAACTATGTGCTACACTTATTTTATTAACAGGGCTACTCCTGCGAAAAAGCAAAAGAAAGAAACAGCCCACACATAAGCTATACAGTGTCTAAAGAAAAGTAACTATTGCCTGAATTCTTCAAGTCTGGGGGAGATGTCTTCAGAAAATAAAAGCCTCATATGCTGATGAGAGATGAGTTGTTTCTGAGGAATTCAGCTGCACTTCCAATCACATTTTTGAGCTTCAGAAATCCCTTGTGGGACATTGTGTTAATATAACCATCATAGAGGTGGAAAAAAGAGTCAGGAAGAGGATGAAGTGTACCATTGGGCAGCTGGCCTAGCATCTTTGATGAGTACAGAAATAAATTATTAGTTCACATTAGTATATAAAAGACTATAATGAAAGCAATTTAAAGCAAGAGGCCTCACAGAGAAAGCTACACAGATAAAGAATTCTATAAATTGTACAAGAATTGATACATATACTGTCTGACCTCAACATAAGGAATGCGGTAGTTAAAACATCCAGAACTTTTGCTTTAATATCACTATATGATGTTAGAGAAAGGAGAGCTCATGAAAGCATACATATATGGATCTATTAAATAATAAATGTCTAAAGAAAGCATTTAATTTCACAAAACCAATGAAGAAACTTATTGATCAGATATTAGACACCAATATTTTTTTCCCTAACTCTGGAAATCTCTTCTTAATCACAATTTCTTTGAAGCATTTCTAGGATGCTGTTCTTTCCCTCCTCCCTCCGCCATTTCTTCTATTTCCCAGCTCCTTTTATTCCCCATACACGGATTAGGTCAAAGCATAAAGAAAGGAGAGAAAGGGTCCATGATTCAAAGGGGCTTAGTTTGAAATGTCAGTCTTTTGAAGTCAGTTTTCTCCCATTCTCTCCTCCATGTTTGGTTGGTTACTTTGTTGTTTGGTTTGGTTTGATTTGGTGGTTTTGTGTTTTAATTTACACTTTGAAACTTACTTTGGTTGCTTTTTTTATTGCCTCATTACTCAAAGGTTTTTTTAGACAGAAAATTACTTTGTCAGAAATTATTACTGATTTCTAACTCAAAAAGAGCATTGAGGAGTAAAATAATAATTTATGACTTTTTCCTTAAGACTGTTCTTAATGTTTGGATTCCCCATGGAAGACCCCACATTTTATTCTTTTTCTGTAAGTACCTGGCACAAAAAAACTAATATTACATGTTTCGTGGTCCTTAGGTTACATATTTCTTTATTTTATCTCATTATTTCTGGTTTTCTTTTTGATCTATTAAAATTTTCTGTTTCTACTCCTCCATTTGGTTACAATGATTCCCTGATTCCTTGAAGACCTTCACTATGTTAGAGGTTTTAAATAGCTGGCTAATATACTGAACTGATTTAGCTTAGATGATGAACTGCTCAAAGGTGAAGAAAATTCTTACTTAATTTCAAACCGACATATGTTTTAATAGAAGGGAGAAAATACTAATGTGTTGTTATTTCACTGTTGCTATAAAGGGTTTTGGGCTAGGCCAGAACATCCTGGAATCAGCCAGAACATTCTGGGCTCAAACATTCTGGGCTAGGCCAGAACATAGAGGGAGTGGCCAACCAGAGGGCAACACATAGTGACCAGTCGGAGGGTGGTGATGTTTAAATCCAGCCAATCCTGTTAGTAGTTTTGTGCGCGTGATAAAAGGTAGTCTATATAAACCGTGTAACCAACAGTAAAAGGGTCTTGGACAGTAAAGAAGTTTTTGGCATGAAACTCTGCTGGAGTCCATGTCTTCAATCTCCACATTTCACCTAACATTGATACGCTATAATGACAGGAATGTCAGATACAGCCGATAGGTCTTCACTGAAGACTTGAGTGTAAACCTTTCCTTATAGTTGCTTCTTGTGGACATTACCTTATATAAGAGGCTGAAAGAAGGTATTTTGTATTTTTCAATAAATGAAATATTCCTATATAATTTTTGATTTAACAATTGCAGCTCATTTTGTTATTCACTGTCATCTTGCTAGATTATTTCAAAATAAAGACATGTTTAAATCTTCTGGCATATTGTATCATAATGGTCTTTAATGCATTTTCCCTTTGCACTACTAGAGTTTTCCCATCCCTGCAAAGGACAGTTATCAGACATGTAAGAAATGTGACTTACAGATTATTACTTGCCAGTACTTAACAAGAGTGTTCTGCTTGTCCATATAAATTTTTTAATTGAAATGAATTTTAGAGCTGAACAAAATTTACTTCAAATTAATAGAACTATTATTACATTAGATCTGTCTAGTCCCTGGGGAAAATGGATAGTAACTTATAATATTACTATTAATATTCATGAAATATTCAACTGAGATTCGAATTGTAAAAATACAATCGTTGAATGTCTACTCATTGGAAATAGTAATGATTATTAATAATAACAAGAAGGACAAAGTTGTGTCTTGTGAGATAAAAGTTCAAGTTTGTTCTGATAATGACATCTTAGTCCAAAAAGTAAGGTGAAAATGCATCATGTGAAAAACATGATAGAAATAGAACAGCAGTGAAAACATGAAAGCCAGTACAAAACTATACTACAAGCAGTAACTTAAAAAAAAAAAAATTAATTTCAGAGATAATTTAATAAAAGTCCTTAAATTCATTATAATTCTGATTTGAGTATTTCTCTCATGATTTATATACAGTCTTGTCACAGAACAAGCTATGCTTTAATCCATAAACATCTACCCTTGTACAACAGAGGCCATTGTCCAAGTTCTTTTGCATCACTTAAACTATATAAAATTGAGCATTCAAAAGCTGTCTTATAACAGTTTTAGCATATGTGATTACAAACCCCAAGGTAACTGATACCTCAGCTGGCAGGAGCTAACACCCCATCTAAAGGGTTTTTTAAGGTGAGTATGAAATCTCAATCATGTGCCACACATTAAAAAGTTAGATTCATAGTCTGGGGTGCAACATGGTCAAACACTGAGTAAAGGATTATCTTCAACATATAAAGTAGCTAAGCAGCAAACTGCCTTCAGCTGTGCTTCTGTCTAAAGTTCTTGTCCTCAGGTACTGTAGTCCAACACCTATGCTTGGTTGCTTGGTTCATTGAGTTTTAATAATAAACCTTTAAAAGTTACTTATAAAACTTTAAATGCTTTTCGTTATAAAATGTGGCATAAAAGGAAAATGAAGAAGAAAGGAATTAGAAATGATGTTGCAGTTATGGTATCCAGCTTTCTCACAGAAGCCTAACATTAGCATATTCTTTCGGGAAGTAACATGGGCAGTCATATGGGAGGCAACAGTTCAGGCTTTTGCTCCAAAACCTGTTGGTGCATTTCGCATTAGGCTGTCAACAGCAATGATTTAGCAAGCCAGGACAAAAATATGGCACAATCCTCATTTCCTGCCTGCAAAGTCACATTTATGCAATTTTCCTGTATGGTGAGTCAGCAATCATATCTTATCATTAAAAAAGCATCCTTTATCCTTCAATGCTGAACAAATTACTGGTGGTTGTAATATATTGTAACAAAAAAAGCTGATTTCTTACTCCTCTTCTGCAAGATGATGGGCAGTCTGAGTTTTGGGATTTTGAGCTGGTTCTGTGAAAGGATGTGGAAAACTTCTGTTTCTGCTTGTTTGACAAAAATAGCAAAAAAGAACATTTTGTAAACATAATATCTGTACCTCATATATTACATGTGTTCTAAGTCAAATTGTGCAGATGCGTTCCCATTTATTCAGCAAAATCTGGCTCCTACATATGCCTAAACTAGCTAAGAAATCCCAGCTGCTAAATGTGAAGGTGAAGGCACATGCAGGCATGTGACCGCGCTGCTTTGTCTAGAGGAAGGTAACAAACCCACATCATTAATTCTGCAAAAAACAGAAATAAGAAATCATATGCTGTAAACCATTTTCCACTCTACAATATCTTTATTCTTTGCAGATACATTTCATAGCTCTTAAAAAATTAGTAAATCAACATATTTTCCATATATAGCAAAATTTATGTCTATTTCTTTATAATTTTTTTTAAATCCTTCCTTGAGATAATATTTTTTTACACTATTTCTCTGAAAGCATAATCCTTTATGGCCATGTCTTGAACCAAGTGACAGCATAAATACCCTTTAAAATTATTCCCCATTATATTGCATAGCACAGTTACATTAACTGGATTCAAACTGACTGCCATTACCATCAGGCCAGAAAAGCTCAGAAGTCACTTTTTTTTGGTGACAAACTAGAATACCTCTTCAAATACCTTTTATTCAAAAGCAAGCATACATAATTTTAGGTTCTTCTGTCTATGTTCCTCTGAGTGAATACATGTTGAATAGTTTTGGAGGTAGATTGTGTAGTCAAATAACACAGAAAGAGTAAGATTTGAGTTAAATTGGCTATTCAAAGTTTTCATAACTCAAAAATATTTTCAAAGTGTTAGACTCCCCCTTTCAATAATATTATTATTACCAAGCTGTGAGTCAATAATAAAGAGATTTTCTTCTTCAGAGGTATTGGCTTCCTGTGTTCATCATATTTACATTGCAAAGTACAATGGAGGGGAAAAGTTATGGAATCAAGGAAGGATTAGGAGACTGCTGTCTTTTAAAAACCTCTGAAAGATTTTTGAGAATGTAATTACAAGCTGATAACATATATTATTACTTGATAGATTGTACCAGATAATAAAACATAATAATAACAGTTTAAAAAACCCACAAAACCAAAACCACAACCCCTCTAAACTTCAAAGTCTTGTGGGGAAAAGAAAATGGGTCATATAGCCTTTTAAGAAGTAATGCAACATTTTAAATTATAAGTAATTATTTTAGCAGAAATTTCTATTTCTCTTCAACATTTCTCTTCAACAGTAAGTTGACCTAAGAATGTAGTGTCTGTTGTTATGAGATGTTACATATATGCTATGCAATTCTTAAAAGTACTGAGAAAACCAGTGCAATATCAAAATAGTACTAGCCTCTGGTCAATGACATATTGAAATAAATGAGAACTATTACAAACCTACCCTTTCCTTTAAAATGAAGAAACAAAAACTAGCTTCTAAACAAATAAAGCTGCAAACCAGTCCCTCTACTGCCAGTTACTGGATGAGATTTTGGCAAAGGAATTAAATTTGATTGAAAATGTAATTATTTATGCTTATGTAATTTTAATTATATATCACATAAGGTAGTTTTCATATGTCCAGACTGGGAAATTAAAGTAATAAAATAATGTAATATTATATTGGTATAGGAATGACTACACTAATCCCTGTGTTAGCACTTATATACGTTGTGTATTACTTTGGGTAAATGCCAGTCCCAATGTGTTTATGGCTGTAATAATGTGTATCAGTGTTTTGCTCTGACGAATCCAAAATGCTGTGGAAATAAAGTGCTTTACTTGTTATGATTTCCTCCTATATCTTATTGAGAGATTTAAATAGCAGCGCAGTGCTATTTAAGACAGAGTGAGGGAAAGAATACGGATATTAAAGGCTGGCAAATTCACTTTATTTATGGTATATTTTTTGTGTTCTTTTATGAGACTCTCAGAAACAAATGAAACAAACGGGCAGATTCTTAATCTAGAACAGAGGTACATTTATACAAAATAGGAAAATGAACTTGATTTTCTTATGAAATACGAAGGAAATCTGTATAGTTCTACTAATCTTAAATATAACAAAAATGCCCATCACCCTGCTGTTCACATTTTTTTGCGGGGGTCTGGTGCGTTATTTTGCATATCCTTTAGTATTTATTCTGATAACTAAGTATTGCCTGAATAACAAACGCAAAATAGAACACTTTAAATGTTTTAGTTTTATTTTAAAGATACACAGATGAAAGTTTGTAAACCCCTGTTAGATTATTTAAGAAATTAAAGCGATAAATGAACAATCCCCTGAAATATTTTTGTCTATATTTCTCTCCATCCTCTGAGCAGTACAATTTCTACTCCATTTGCTTCAGTGCAACCCTTTCCAATTCTGCATTCTCCTTGCATGCTGTTCCCAGATTGGAAAATGCTAAATTCTTCTACAGGATTTCCTTTTGTGATTTGCTTGGTTCAGAAGCATTCCAGAAGACATATCTTTTCTTCTTTCCTTAAAAATGTACTATTGCAGTTGAAAGCTGGTTGATATACTTTAGCATCACCCAGGCACATGAAGCATCTGTGTCACCTTTCCTCCAAGATGGCAATCCTGCCAGAAAGACATATACATGCAGAAGAAAAAAACAGAAGCCATAAGACAGTGAGTGCTGTCTGAATCCTGACTTTCAGAAACCTAACCGTTTAACACTCTTAGTCTTTAAAATGTATTGTATTGAGCCATTTGTGCACAGTACAGTAATTTTATCCAGTGCTCCCCTCAGTGTTAGGTATGTTATGCTGTCTAAAATGTGCACAGAGCATCATATACACTAGAGAAAGCACAACACGAGTCAGCCATCATGGAAGTAACAGGAATATGTACTTGCTCATGTCACTTTGTATTGCTCATGGTGCTCTGTTTTGTGTTCCTTGGACACACTGTAATACTGGCTATAACTTTTTCCCAATACTGCGTCATCCTACACAAAGCAATCAGCAGCACTCTGTTAAACCAACTCAACTAAAAGCAAAACCATGTGTAGCAATTAACCCTCCTTGTGTAATCAAGTTTCCTGTATCTGAAAAGAGAAGAAATGACTTGCAAAATCAAAGCTGAATTTATTTGAAATACACACTTTGTTTTCTCAGTCTAGCCTCCATTCACAAGTGTGCAGCGCCATATAGCCTTCAGCAGCTAAACTGCTGCTGCTGCCCTTGATAGCATCATTCAAACTGCTTCTGAGGTTCTCAACAAAAGAGACTCTGAGTTGTTTGACAATTAGATTTAAAAGGCACAGAGGAAATAACAGTCCATAAAAGTGAATTACATTCTCAGAGGCACTCTACTGGCTTTTTTCCTCTCAACGGAGAAACAAAAGGATGACTGCAGTGAGAAGAGTATGGTTGTAATTAACTTTTCATTTGTATTAATAATTACACAGTTTCAAGACTGCATATTTTTACAGTTAAGGTCATAGACTATAATGCAGGTTCAATTCATGCTTCTCTTAGGCTTCTCATGGGACACTGCACTATGAATTTATCTTTAAATGCAATTATTACTTTTAATGCAAAAAGGAATAGTAATAATTTATTTTTTTTTCCTAGTCATTCATATGATTTTGCAGTTCTGTTTTAGTATGTTTTTCATTATAAATCAGATCTTATAAGGAATTTATAAAACCGTTTTTTAACTTGAAAATGGTGAATTTGGAAGAAGGAGCATTTTACTAAGGGATCTAGTTCTCTAATTTCCAAAATTTACTAGAAAATCTTTTTCCAAGCTCATTAAAATTCTGTATAAGGTGCCCATTTTACGTTAAAATAATATATATTTTTCTTAGGCAGACAGATTTTTCTTCCTTATTCTTCATTTCTTAAGCTTTAGATATTTAGAAAGGTTAGTTTAACTAACGGTAATAATTTAATTTGGACTAGATAGGGTTTTAAAGGAAGGCCATGAAGACGACCAAAGAGTGGGCATCTTACTTTTTGGAGGAAAGTCTGAAGGAGCTTTCCTTTTTCTTCCTTGAGAAGACTCAAGGAAGAACTCATCACAGTTAAAGTGTGCCTACAAACTGGTCAGAAGCTTTTTCTTCACAGAGGGCCACACGGAGAAAACAAGGGGAAATGGGTACAAGTTTCACTGGGAGTGGTGCAACCTGGAACATTTCCCAGTGCAGAGATGTTCAGCTCAATATGACATGAAAACATAATAATGACAATTAACAACAACTAAAATTGTTCTTTCACACAGAGATCAATAATTCACCAGAAAAACACCTCCAGGAACATGGTAGAGTCCCCATCACTGGAGGTTTTCAAGATTTGATCGGGAATTATACTGGGCAATTGGAAATAGATGATCTTAAGCTCCTTTCCAACCCTAAGTATTCTATGATTCTATGATCTAGGATTCCTTTCCTACAAAAGCTGCACAACATGATCTTCAAAGTTCCTTTCCAAGAAGGTAAAGTATACCCAGCTGAAATATGTAATATGTAATTTCCACTTTAAGTCAATCAGTTAACAACATGGATTATAGAATTTGTAAAAATAAATCATTTAGTGTCACATTTTTCAGACTGTAAATAATAACTATTCAAATTATAAATTTATTTGAACAGGGGACACAGTAAATAAACTTGTGGTTTCGAGAAGGACTGAGTAGTTATTTGGAATCACATGTACTGGCTGGAAAGCAAAGCAAACAGGCATGGAAGGGTGGCACAGAATAGCGACAAATAGCATGCATAATGTGTATCAGATTCTAGTATTTAAATTAAGATTCATTATGAAAAACTTTACAGAGTCTCAAGAGAGAAGAAAAAGATTTGTATTAGGAGAAAACAATAGTAATGCAATAATTGGCATTTATTGTTTATTTATTTATTTGATTGAACTGGAGAAAAAATTTCCCCTCTTTTCCCAATTAGCAACTGACCGGACTGAAGGAAATGGACTGAAGTTGTAGCAGGGGAGGTTTAGATTGGATATTAGGAAAAAATTTAGCTGCTCATCTAATATCCAACATCTCACTTATTTCAGATAATTTATGTATATGGAGGCACTGAATCTGCATTTCTAGACTTCTCCTCTGAGTCTCAGAGGACAGGCCAAATAAGAGTTTGTGAAAATTATCTTTGCAATATCTCATTTAGTTGTTTCAAATGAAAAAAGGGTAAAAAATAATTGTTCACCATGTGCTTTTGTTTACCTGGTTAATCTAAAAGACCATGTGGGGTTTTTATCTTATTAGTCTAAAAGAAGCATTCATCACACTGTTCCATAGTATCATAGAATGGTTTGGGTTGGAAAGGACCTTAAAGATCATCTAGTTCCACTCCCCATGCCATGGGCAAGGATACCTTCCACTAGACCACATTGCTCAAGGCTCCATCCAGCCTGGCTATGAGCACTTTCAGGTATGGGGCATCCACATCTTCTCTGGGCAACTTGTTCCAGAGTCTAACCACCCTCATAGTGAAGAATTTCTTCCTAAAAGAATTTCATTTTGGCATTTTCTCAGTTAAATGTAAAGAAATGTTTAATTTAAATATGTACTTCAGTTTTATTAAATGTTAATTAGACTGGAGAAATTTGATTGAATGAACCTTTTCACACTGTCCTGATCAGAGTTTGATATTCAGGTAAGGGAATGGGAGTCATGAATCTGAGTGTTGGAGATTTCTTTTCAAGTGTCTGCCATGGAAAGTTCATCTTTTTTAAGCATGCTAAAATATAACCTTGCACACCTCAATCTTGTCATCTTCTTGTAAGTAACCATTGACTTTGAGGGTAGCTCTGAAAGCAAGAAAGGAATGGTTTAGATTTATTGTCAGCTCTACTGTCTAACAGAATTTGACAGCATGGAACTATGAAATGGATAGAATGATTAAAATTTAAATCCAGCTATACTTACAGTAGATATCAGTGCACTTCCTAAGCCAAAAGTCATTGGAAAGAGTTAAGGCAGAAGCACTGAACCTTTTGGGGTCCATCAATTTAAATTCATTTGCTCTGATTTTATGGATCAGCACTTGGTCTCTTCACTCTAGTGTCTATGAAATGCTAGTCCTTCTAATGACAACTCCGGAATAAAATGACCTGCATATGTAGCTATAATTTCAACACTTTTCCAGCATTTGTATATTTAATCACACAATGTGTGTCTGTTAGAATTAGACTGATGCACTGGTACAGCGCAGCTCACTTTTTTTTTGTCTTTGCATTGCAAGTGGCATTAAATGCAGTCAGTTACTGTTCTGTGGTGCACTTCTATATAATCTGAATGAATCTGTCTATGCAAAACAGACATGGTTTACTTAAGAAAATTCACTGATTTTTATAGGCAAGGCAATTAAAACAAATACACATTAAAGGCACTTCCCCCAATTGCCTATTAAAGCAGACATTTTCAGGATAACTTGTGGAAGAGATGTTAAGCGACAATCATTACTGACTGTCATGGGTTCAGCAGTAGCAGTCATTTTTTCTCCTTCTTAGTGGCTGGTGCAGCACTGTGTTTCTAACTT
>WYDI02013984.1:0-36207 GCA_009867235.2 Psittacus erithacus | reverse complement strand
CCTTCCCTTCCCTTCCCTTCCCTTCCCTTCCCTTCCCTTCCCTTCCCTTCCCTTCCCTTCCCTTCCCTTCCCTTTTGTGTCTCACCTGGCTTTCAGTTTCCTACGTGAGTGTTTTGTCATTGCACTTTAGCTGTTGGCTGATAAAAATGCTCTTTGTCATGTTCAAGATGATGCAGTGGAGTAGGAGAGTGGATAGTGGCACTTCAGAGGCCCTTAGTGTTGATGTCAAGACTCAGGTGTTATTGGTCTCAGTTTTCTGTTGTGTGTGTGGTTTTTTTTTTTTTTGTTTGGTTGTGTTTTGTTTTTGTTTTGTTTGGAAAAAAAAAAAACAACCTGAGGTGAAGAAAATCCTTGTGTAATTTTGCTTTCTCAGTGAACCACAGTTTCAAATTCTTGTGATACTTGGTGGCCTGAAGAAAAAAGTAATTGGGATAAATACTCAGTATTTATCTGTTGAAGTCCTGGACTGCATGAAGATGTTTTGAGGGATGGAAAATGTGAGCCCAGTACATGTTTTATGGTTACATACCTATCACTTAAGGAAGACAGGACAATGTTTGTACCTCTCAGAGTAGTGCTCTGGGGCATGCAACTAGTAGAGGGTTGTCAGTTTATTTTCTCTTGCTGCTTTATTGGCAGAGAGATTCATGTCTACTTCTGCAGAATGAGACTCCTACTGTTTTCAAGGGAAGTTTTTTGCCTATCCAGTAGTCCCATGCTACTGCTCCCAATAAAGCCTTCTTGCAAATTATTCCTTTTTCTTTTTTTTTCCCTGCACTTTCTTACCTCTCCCCACCATATGCTCAGAGATATGCAGCTGATTCGAGGCCAGACTGTCCGCATAGACAGGACATGCTCCACTGAATTGCAAGCAGTAGCAAAAATCTCTCATTACATACTGTCTCTTGTGGCTGGTCAGCCGAAATACATCTGACCAGGTTGCATCACCATTCACAGTTTTTCATTTTTATGAACATTTTTACTTTAACGGTGAGAAACAACACAGCATAAGAAAGTGGCTGGGAGAACATGTCATTATTGTGCATATTTTGAGCTGAATAACCCTTCCCAGGTGGTAACTGTGCCTTTGCCCTTGAAGTCAGAAAAAACATTACCAGTTTTTTTATCCAGTTTTTAGACCTATTGTATGGTTGACTAGTGAAAGCAGGAACAGGTGAGTTCAAGGTTTCCTTCTTGGGGTAGCACATAGCATAGTAACAGGTTTCCAAAATAAATATAAGGTGGCTTCAAGGGATGCAGAAATGCCCCTATTCTCATTCAGTACCTTGGGATCTGCAGGTGCTGTCTCAATTGTATGATTACTTGGCATTAAGTCAAAGTGGTGTCTTTTTGGCAGTGATTTCTACCAGTCCATCTGTGTTTCTTTTTCCAGTAGTGCTGATTCTCCTTATTTTAGCCTTCAGCTGAAAAGTTCAAACCAGCTCTTTGAGCACTCCTGATATGTCAGCTTTGAAGATTGTTTACTAGTGTTGAGGTCAACACTGCTCAGAAAGAAAATATGAGAGATTGTACTGGTGTTGAATGTTGTGTTATTGCTAAGAAAACTGTTTTCCAGGCTATCATTCAGAATTTCCCATTAGTGTCAATTACTTGAAAAAGAAAAGACCTCAAAAAATGTAGCTAACTCATGAAATGATCATTATTTCAAAACATAGTATAGGAGTTACAATATGATCCAGGGAATATATTCCTTGTTCTGGAATGCAAGAGAGTCCTACCTTGATTTACAGTGTGGCTTAGTAAAGATAATGGAATATGGAGTTTGGTACATTAGCGTATTTCTAGGGGGTTATTGTTAATAACTATGTATTTGTCTAGCAAGAGATAGAATCACTCATAATTTAAATACCAAATTAACACTGCCCTTGGCTCGCTCTGATGTACCCCTAAAGCTGTTTTTTCTCAAAATCTGTTTTTCATTAAAATGCTATTTCAACTTCATGCTTGGCCAGTATTTTGAATGAAAATTTACCTCATTTTGGGGTCTTATTTTATTCTTACTTTTCCCATTTTGGAGCTTTACTTTTTGACCATGATATATGCCTTCTAAAGAGAGAAAAGAGTATGTATTAAAGTATTTTTATGACTATCTCATGCAACTTATAATTTCAGTGTGTGCTCAAATCACATGAAAGTGTTGGGGTTTTTTTTCACTTTAAGGTGTTTCGATAATCACACTGTGATGCATTTTATACGCTATTTCATCTCATAATCTATATTGTCAGAATTAAATTTAGGGAGACTGAATATCCCATCTGTTTTGTATTCTCCGTGATCACCCAGAGCAAAATAATGCAATATCTCACTAAAGTTTTCATTCCAAAAGCTCCACTTAAGCCTTAGTGAGATTTTAAGTTATACTTTCATTGCAGAAGTAATGTATTAAGCCAGTACACAAGCAGCCTGTAAGTGTATCCCTTCACAAGTTTCTCCTTATGCCTAATACGGTGAACAAAGTCTGTCCATTATCTTGTAAAAGTTAATTCTAAATTTTGTTTTGGAAAATGTATTTATGCAATTCAGCCAATCCAGCACCTTACTGATTATTGGAACATCATTTTGCCCTATTTGGGAAAGCTAAAGTTTCAGATTCCAAGAGGCAAAGATTAAGATACAGGCAAAGACTTGAGAAATGCTTGGCAATCCTATGGATACAGTGAGCCTACACATGGTTTACCAGCCTAAACCCTCAGTGAAATTCAGATTCCTTTGGAAGTATGCTCAAATACTTCTTGAGCTACAAATTTGTAAGAGTGCAAATAGATAGGTAATGTTTCCAGCAAAGTATATAATGTGATGATGGAATTTATGTTCTTGAAATTGTGCAACTTGTGTAAAATATTTTTACAGATGCCTTCCAAAAAAAAAAAAAAACCAAAAAAACCAAACAAAACCAAAACCAAACAACCCTCCAAAACCAACAACCTAGAAACAAGAGCTGGAGTGACTTTCCACGTATGAGTCCAGCTTCAAAGCATCAGTATAGTCATGAAAGAAAATGTTTTGCAGAATTCGATCTTGCCTTAAGTGCTTTTCAAAACGTTACTTTGGAAGGAAGACTTAAGTGACATTATTCTTACAGCTCTGTTTCTATCTTGTGTTTTCCATGCATATAAATTCTTCGGAGTTATATTACTGTGAAGTTGCTACCGGTGGAAAGAAACCAGGTTTTAGTCCCAAACTTAAATGTAAAATTTACATGCAGCACTCAGAGTCTAATTTTACATTGCCAATCTGAATTGTGTGTTGCATATTGCGCAAAGAGGAAGGATAAAGGAAATATAATGAAAAATGTAATAGTTGCCACCCATCTCATTATTTTCAAGGGATGGAGGAAAATGGTGACTACTTTTTTGGCCACAGATACCAATATTTAACAAGGCAATGAAAAAATCTATGTGCAGAAGTTTTCTTTCTCTGCTCTTGAAATACTTCTTTTCTCAATATGGGAGTACAGATGCATTTTTGCCAGCCTATTAGTAGCATAAAATGTGGGGTTTAGTATTATTAAATGTCACACATACAGTTTGAGCAGCACCATGCAAATAAATAGGAAGGATTGAAATAGGCTACAGCAGCAACTAGGTTTGACATTTTCTAATAAGCTGCCCACAAATCACAGGATATTTCCCTCATACAAGTAGGAAAAATAGACATTTAGAATAGATTTTCTATGAAGAAATTAAAGAATTTTCATGATAAAGTGAAGGGAAACTAGTATACCCTTTGATTCTCCTCCCTTTTTTGCTTGAGCGGATGTGTGGACTGAAATCCAGTATTCAACATTAAAGCAGCAATCTGCAGCAGAGTGGATGAATTTGTGATAAATTGTCCCTTGAGGTTGGTAAAACATATTCTCTATAAAACCAGCCAGAGTATGTTTCTCCACATTAGTCAGTTTCTGACATTCAGGCTGCTGAAACTTCTAGGCCAGTAGTGGTGTCTGCTATCCCAAAGCTGTAAACAACTCTTTGTTTATAGCAGCAGTGCTCATACATCTGTTTCAAGGTTTTACGGTGATAAAAGGCTGACTGCCTACATAAACTGAAGTGGGCTGCAGTGTTGTTACTTTGTTTATTGCTGTTTTACTGCAATGGTCAAATAGTTCCTCTGAGACTAGGCACTAGTACTCTGCCATCTGTACAATCAGTGTTAGACAACTTGTGTCAACTAAACAAACCACTATGACAAACAATTATAATGAGCATACTAATTAAATAAAATGTTGCTGCATTAAATTGTGGGGTAAATGTGAAAGATTAATAGCAAATTAAAAAGAACTTGTCAGTTACCTTTTAATGGGTAATGACAGTAGCCTCTAGAGAGGTTTTGATTATGTTAGTGCTTCTTTATTTCTTTATTCTGCACTATTGTTATAATTCATGTTATTTTATTACAGTGAGAAAACAAAGGTTTGCTATATAAGAGGGATGAGGGATTTTTCCTGCATCTCCTTAATACTAAGTTTTTGGTTTAGGCAAAATGCATAAAGTTTTGAAGTTTGTCTACCATTCATTCCCGCAAAATTCACTGTTGCGGTCACAGTGTTTTCTCATCTCATCACAAGGCTATGGGAATTATTTTAAAAAAACATACATTGTTATGCATTATTACATATATGCATATACATGTACAATACAAAGTTATATGTTATTAAAATATACAATGACTTTTTCAAGTTCACCTTTCCTTTGAAAAATCATGCTGATGAATGGAAAGCCAAAATAAGCGAGGCATGACATCTACAATTTAAAACAAAAATTATATATGTTTATCTTAAATCTAAAAACCTCTTGCATTTTGTTATCCATAAGCTCTGATTTATTAGGCATCTCAATATGCCTTACATTCCTGCCATATCATGTAAAAATCTTGAAGGAGTTTCCCCAGGTGAATACTCATTATTTTGCTGATCATGTTTCAAGTCACTCAGACTTTCATTTAAAAAAATATGCTTAATTTATTTTAAAAGATAGCAGGTTCTCACACCACAGAGGAAGTGGCAAATAGATATGTAGATATGCACTTTTTACTGATTGGTTCAGAATCCATCTTTAGCTTCAGTAGGAAGCTTTTACCTACAAACTATTGTTATTGTTAAAGAAGAATGGGTGAAAATGGGGAATGGAATAACCTTTTCCTGCTACTTGAGTAGCTACATTATATGCATAGGAAGCCTGACAGACTATTTCCCCAATTAAACCTAGGTTTATTGTAGGTAGGGTAATTATGGGGATATCCCATGGCTTAATCCTGACTGGTTTTGATAACATGGTATTAAACTCAAAGCTCTCTGACCAGCTTTTGCTGGTAATAAGGCAAAAGGCTGTCTGCTTTGAACTCAATGAAGAGCTGTTGCAAAAGCTGAACTTTTGTTGAGCACATTAAAGGTCTTGCTTAATAAAAATCTTCAGAGAGCATATCCAAGAATTTTAATCTGCCATGAAAACACTGTGGACTGGAGTGCGTTATCTCTTTCCAAACACAGAATTTTGACATGTTCTTCGTAGTTAAAAGTAATGAATACACTTTCTGGTCATTACTGTGAAGTAGATTATCTTTTTTGGTTTAATTAAATTGCAAAAGATGCCTAGAAAGGTGATACATATTTTTAGTAATAAATAATATTTACTGCCTGTGACAAAGAAATTATACTTGAATATTTTATTGTTAAATAAATTGTAAACAAAGGATTTGTCCCTTCTTAGGCATAAAGAATGAAGGAAAAAGGGAATTAACAGGCTTCAAGAAATTGAGATGAACAGTACTACTTTTCTCTCCCAGGGGAGGGTCGTGTAAAATTAAATGAAATAAAAAGCTGTGGTAAAATCTGTCGAGTACACACTGGTACATAAAAAATGAGGAGGGATCATAATACTTAGAGTGGATGCTGATTTTTTAGATTAAATGAAGATGGCATAAATGTAAACCCAAGGCGTTTGTTTTGTAGTGAAGTTAAGAAGATGCTGGCAGTTAGGTAGACAAGGAAAATGATGGTTGTGTAGCTGAGGCCCTGGATGGGAAATTAGGAGCTCTCGCTTCAGCTGCAAATTTCTCAAAAGTTTCTGTGTAATGTGATGCCAGGTCCTTAAACTCAGATATGCAAACAGTGCCTCACACTAAAATCAAACACCCCTTGAATCTGTGGTGTGAGATTATGTGTTTGCATTATAAGAGAGTGGCAATTATGGGGAAAGATTCAATCTCATGGGAAACATGTATCCAGGAAAATGAGACAAAATGGAGAGTTTTTGTCCATTTTAAAAGCTAACATTTTACCATCCTTTTCTCTTGGCAGTAAATAGTGTGTACTTAGAGGCATGACTGAAAGATCTTGCTGGAGCTATGGTGACCTTCTGAAGTCAAGATTTTTATGTCTCTTCAACAGTGCAGACGTCCCTGACTTATGCTTAAAAGACAAGAAAGCTTTATTACGTGGTGTTATCAGATGTTCTCTACAAACAAATTATGGCGGATATACAAGTGTTTGTATGTGTGGGGGGTGCTGGTGCAGGTGTGCAAATCTGTTTATCTGACAAAAGATAGGCCTTTTATAGAATTGTGTTTTTCTGAGCAATTCTACCTTTCCTGAATTTGAAGACTCGGTAGTTGATAGTTATATCAAAGGGTTAAGGTGTTCTTTGTTGTCAGGAGGATGGATGACTTCATTATGACTGTAGTACATGACTGAGAATGGTTGAAGTGGGAACAGTCACAGAGTTGCTGAGCCAAGAGGCTAAGTGCTGCTTGGGACAGCTGATTTGTCATTGATACCTAACCTGTCATAGCAAGCAGGGAAACATGCATGCTTTCTGGAGAACCCTGACAGAAGATGCAGCTGTTAAATAAGTAAACGTAGCTGTTAATATGCAGTGGGAAACTGTAGCACTTAGAATATGAACAATAAGAGGTAAAACAATTTGGTTGTAATGCCTCATAAATTGAGGAATATGTGTTTATATATTGTATGAAATACTAATTATACTAATTATATTAAGTAGCATAACATTTTTTCTCTCTCTTTTCATTACAGTGAGATTTTAATAAACTACATTTGATATCATTAATTGTTCATGATCCGTAGCCAAGGTGCTTCTCACCAGGAGGGGATATTTACTAAAAAAGAAGGACCTAGACTTGTTCATGACGTGATGAAATTTATGGACACTAATCATAAAAAAGTATTTTTAAAGTATTAAGATTCAATTTCTGTCTGCATAAACTACTACACTGTGGCTGTATGGCATTACAGTAAGTGGGGGTTTTATTATGTATCTTCCATTTACCATCATTAGGTCTCATTTTATTTAACCGGACTATCTTGGCCTACAACATACAACTTTTTAAATTGTCCCCAAAGCCTCCTCTCTGCCTTTGCTGTTCTCTGCAATCTTTTCATCCTTATGCAAAGCAGATGTAAAACATTATCATTTTAATTTGGCAGAGAATCAGTCTATTCAGCATTTCTAAAAGTGCACAGTACAATGGAAAATTAGATTGCAATACCACCTGTGGTCCTCTAACTTGAGCTCAGTTGATGCTACTGGATTTTTCTTTTTCTGAATCTTGAAAGGACTTCCAGTTGCTTTTCTGTAGCTGCTAATCTTTGTCAATGCTATCGAAAGCATGAACACTAGTCTAAAATGTGGACTCTTTCTTTATCAAATCTAAATAAAGTTTTTTTGTGTTTTCATTACTGTGGTTAAAAATGCAAAAAATGAAGGTTCTGTAGTTAAATTAAACCATCTACTTTGTGAAAACGTGATAGCAGTTTAATTGGATTACTTCATGCATGATGAAGACTTACTTAGTTTGCTTCAACATATATATATGATGTATTATTCTTATATATAAATTTATTTCTATTTATGGGTAAATGTATGTGTCTTTAAAATGCAATGCAAATAAGTAGAATTACCTATGCAGAAGATCAGCAGGTGTACTTGGTTTTGACCTATAATGACACTCTTCATACGTTGGTTTGCCAGAAATACTGGACAGCCACAGATGATGTGGGGACAATCTTGATCTCCTGGCTAGGTTAACATATCCATCAAAGCATTTAGTTTTAAACTGATCAAACAGTAAACCAGTGTTCTACAGCTACGCTATTTTTTACTCAAGAAGTATAATTATGATATTGCAAAGGTAAGCAACAATAATAATAGTAATAATAAATAATGATAACAACATTTTGCATGCTTTGAAAAATGTACCCCTTTCACAATTAAAGACATAAAACCTTAATCTCATCCATTGAACATTCGTCTGTGTAGGTGCCACAACTAACTCTTTTCTTTTGGTAAAGTGGAAAATTGTCCACAGGATGGTTCACTAGTATTAAGGGATACCAAAGGTCCATGCAATGGCCTGTCTGGGACCAGAGTTCTGGTTTTTCCTTTGGCAATTTTTAGTGTATTTTCTTACAATAGGTTGTACAGTAAGGAACATGAGAACTGTACGCTTAATGCTGAAAAATATGTACATAGAAAACAAATAGAGCAGAAACACAGAATAATTTAGATTAACAACAACCTGTGGAAGTCATACAGGCCAAAGTAGCTCAGTCAGGCTGAGTTGCTTACTACTTTGATAAAGTTTTGTGTATCTCTTAAGTGTGGATTTTTCACAACCTCTTTTGGGAGTCTGCTCAGTGCTTCACCACACTCACAGTGAAAAAAATATTTTAATAACAGTAGTTTTATTTCAGCTTGTAATTGTTGCCTGTTGTCTTGTAACTTTGAGACTCTGAGAAGAGTCTGCCTCCATATTTTGTTTTCTGTCAGGTATCTGTTGGTGCCAGTGTGGTCACCCAAAGTTATCTCTTCCCAGGCTGAACAGACCAGCTCCCACAGCGTCATCTTGGATAGCTAGTGCTCCAGCTCCCAGTCACCTCGGTGGCCTCCATGGGACTCACGTCAATGTGTGTCCCAAAGAGGAGAGTCTCAGCCCCACATGCACACTCAAGTGCATCTCATGGGTCTGAGACAATGAGCAGGATTCCTCTCTGGACCCTCTGGTTGCACTCTGCTTGTGTAGACCCAGATTTGGGAGGCTTTATTGCTGCTCAGGTGAAACTGCTGCTCCATGGCCAACTTGGTGTCCCCTGGCGTCTGCAGAGCTGTTGCTATCCTGTCACTGTCCAGGCTGAGTTGTTGCTTGGGACTGAACATTGTGTTCTTCAAAAGAAAAAAACTTTACCTTCCAGTTGGAGTGGAAGAAAGTTTAAATTTTCTTTAAATTTATTTTGCTTTTTGCATGCTGCACTTGCTCGAACAAAAACACCATGCAATTTTGTGCTGTCAATAAAATTTGTCACTGAATTAATGGTTGAGCTGCTAAGGAGCGAAAATATCTTAGAATATATGTGAAATATTAACTTCAACACTTTCAGAGGTAAAAGAAACAAAAGCAGTGCAGCCAGCTGAAAGTTTTAGCAAGATATACTTTGGAAGTTCATATCAACTAATTGCGCATTGGTAATGGGAGGGTAGGATGCGTGCTCTACTTTAAAGCACAGTTTGGAGCATCATTCTTCTATCAGGTGTCTGAAAGTACATTGTTTCACAGTTTGTGGTTCTTCTCTCCCCCAGAGAAAACAAAACAAACAAAAAATCCTGCTGTTGTCTAATCTAGAATACTCTGCTACAGATTTATTTTTTGTTTTAATAGACTAAATTGGAGAAGCATTGCCTTTTCTATGCACAATTAGTGAGACCTAGTACACAGAACAGTAAAGAGCTGGCCATGGTATTGGAATCCAAGCAGAAACAGAACTCCAAATGCATCTGATAAAGATCCAAAATTCTGAGCAGGTTTATATAGCTTTATGTTTCTTATGAATTTTGTCTACCTATTTAATTAAAGTATTGCATTTTGAACGTGGAAGAATTAAACCTTTTGTACATAGCCCAGAAGAGCATGGCCTAGTTTAAAAGGGTAATTTAAGAATTAAGAGGTCATGCATCTGAAAAATGTGACTTTTTAACTCGTCAGGCGTTCGTATAAGAAACTATTAGTTGACTAGTAGTTGTTCTGTATATTGCTGGGAAAATCACTTAATTACAGAAGTACTGTAATTGCATTTATTGCTTTATCTCCAGAGTACTAGAAAAAGCCTGTGCTAATCCTGTGTGGTTTAGTAAGATACGAGTTTATTCACAGCCAATTAACAGAGGGACATACACTGGTTTCCTAATTGTGCCTTGATTTGGTGTCAGTCCATAGACCAGAGGAACATGTTAGGATGTGGTGAGTTATGTTGATTTTGACATGTGAGTCGTGGTCACAAGGCTGTTGACCTTGATTTTTTTACAGAACTTGAAAACAAAACCATATTTTTACAAGTGATTAGTTTCTTCCCCTTGTAAATAGTTGCTTCAGATATTGGCATTACTTATATTTCACTCATCTCATTCCCTGCCAAACACCCACAGACATGGTCACAACTGTATGTATGATGCACAACAAACTTTTTAGTTATTTCTTACTATGTATAAACCACTTGAAATGGTTATGCCGCTGTTGAAACTGAATAGCACAATGGGATATATCTCAGTTGATAAAATGAATAATACTGTGCTGGCTGAGCTAATTTTCATCTTTCCAGTTTCTACATTTTTCCCCCAAGAAATTTTTGCTCTCTCTTGATGTTCAGTTTTACAAAGTGAAGTAACTTTGTCTTTGGTCATTGCCTAAATAATAAATTCTGTGAAAGTTGAAAACACAATTGCAAGCCACTGCATCCAAATGTTACTATGTGCTGCTCTCAGAAGGTACATTTCATGCGTATTTTCTTTTCCTCCGCATATAAGGCAGCTCTGTACCAGTCTGGATCCTTGTGCAACTCAGGATGTTATCTGGGAAGGACATTATGCAGATTTAATGCATGGAATGTTCCTGTGTTCTGAAGTAGTCAATCAGCCTTACATACCTACACAAGTTAAAAATGATTTTGTGTGTTTCTAAATATTTGATAGCTCCGTATGGACATATTGTCGTAGAAAGGTTTGGTTTGGAAGGTTTGGAACCTTAAAGATTGTCTAGTTCCAGCCCCCCTGCCATTGGCAGGGACACATTCCACTAGACCAGGTTGCTTAAAGGCTCATTTCAAGAGATGGAACCTTTCCTGGTGTCTCACCACCCTCATTGTAAAGAATTTCTTCCTCATGTCCAGTCTGAACCTGCACTCTTTCAGTATAAAACCCTTGACCTCTTTCCTGTCAATACAGGCCCTGGTAAAAAGTCTCTCTCTATTTTTCTTATAAACCCCCTTATATAGTCATATATTAACATATTCATAGCTAAAGAAATCCTTTATTATAGTACAAAAATGAAATAAAGATGCAAAAATATTCTCGGTGGCCTCTGCAAACACCAGATAGTAGTGATACTATTTTGTAGCCAATCCAAAATTAATTTTGATTGCACCCAGCCAGGTAACTTTTTTTCCGTAATGTCTGAAGCTCTACTTTGGAACCATCTTTTTCTCTTGAATTCTGAGAGTAATTCAGCCCTTATTTGCTCAACTGTCAGTTCTTTGAAGTGTGAATTGTCAGGTGTAGTGAGCGACACTGTGTGAGCACCAGATTGCATGTTTGTGTGTGCATGTGCACTGTAGTGCTTGTGTCGTAGCTAAATCTTTAGGGTTTGTTAGCTAGTTAAGGTTTTAATCACGGACAAATTTACTGCAAATGAGTAATCACTTTGTGAGAATCAATTAAAGAAAAAGGTGAATGATATCAAACCCAAATAAGAGAAAACAGCATAAATGCTTTTATCCTTCCTTTTTTTTTTTTTTTTTTATTCTGGATTACAGTTTCTTCCCTGAAAAAAACAATAAGCCTTCAACAATCACATAACTGCTTTTTTCAGAAGCGATCTTGGAGCTAATCCTTCCTTCTTTTTTTTAAAATCTAAATTGGAGATGAGTAATCTGAAGTATGTGGTTTTTTATTGGTGCTTATATCCGCAAACCATGCTGCTTTCATTAATGATCGCCAGTGCTTTTGGGGCAACATTAGGTTCTTGAAAAACAGGACAAGGCAAAATTTCCTGGCCTGCAGCTTTCGCTTTACATGCATGGATTTCAGTGTGGGAGGATTTTCCAGGTCTGCAGGCAGTATGGCATAGAAATGTGGAAACTGGCGACATCTGAAAGTGGGCAAACAGCTTTGACACGTATTTATGTAGATGCTTCCCTAAACACATTTAACATTTTCAAAATCAGAGCTAGCTCTTTTACTATATTGATTTTTCAAGAGATTTTTTGACCACACAGCTTTTAATTCTGTACCACTGAAACCAAAGCAGTTATCACCAAGAACATGGGAAGGAACCCTGCAGAGTTCTTAGAAACAGATAAAATACAAATAAAGAATGTTGCAGCTAAAGATTGAGTATCTGAAATTTGTAATGTCAGCTAGTTCTCACTACCTTGCTACCCGAGGAAACCTCTGAATAAAGAACACTGACTTTCCTAACCTAAGTCTTCTGTTCCTCGTAATCTTGGTTTTGTAGAATCCTAGGCAGTAGAATTGTCTACACAGGTCTGCCTAACATGCCAGAAGGAGGGGTACTGTGCTACGCAAGGCTTATTCAAATATACCAAAAATATAAATTTGACTTTCCTTTTTTTTTTTTTTTATTTGTTTCTGCTTCATTTTAGGTTTAGTATTAATTCAGTAATACTTCATTCAAAGTTCTGGGATTTCTGATGTCTGATGACAGTAAATTAAAATTCTGCTCCATTGTTAGTTTCATGGAATCCAGGAATTTATTTGAAACTTACTTCAACATTCTGTGTATTTCATCTGGCTTTATGCTGTGCTATCTGCTTTAACTGTGAAAATAGGTAATTAATGGAAAACATTTGTCAAAATGATATTTAAAGGATCTTGCAGTCGTTTCTCCTTTCGTTTCACTTTACTCACTGCTTTCATGTTCATCATTTATTTAACTCTAATAAAACATTTTTAATACTGGAATAACTTTTTCTTCCTTCTGTTTCGTTAGAATAGATCATATATTAGACTGAATTCATAGCAATTTTTTCTGTATCAGAAGAGAAATGAAGCACATATTTCCATGGTTTTATGCAGTTTTTTTTTTTTGTATATTTGTGATGATAAACTTTCCACGCTGGAAAAATCAGACATTGCGCAATACTATCTTCAGCAGTACCAAAGAAGATGAAATTAGGTTCACACTAATTGCAGCAATGCAGTAAAGCTCAGCTGAGTAGTCTAAATTACAAGTGTGTATGTAGCAAGACAACATGCCACATTTCCAATAACTGATGTCATGGATGTGCTTTCTAATAATCCTTTAATTGGCAGCTGTTATTAAAAAGCTCTAATTATTAACTAATAGAACTAAGAAAATAGCTGGCTTACTGATTCTTAGTATATTTTTAATCTATGTTGATTGTAACACAAAATCATACAGTCATAGAATAGAATCATTGAATTATTTAAGTTGGAAAAGACTCTAGAGTATATCAAGTCCAACCATAAACCTAACTCTGCCAAGTCCAAAGAAGGTCTTAAAGTAGAAAACCTACACTGAATTCCAGTGTTACTTTGCCCAATGACTTCACTAGATAGCGTTAAATCAAGAGTGAGTATGCGTGAGCGATCAGACAACATGGTTGTCTCAAATGTGAACATTTGAGAACAAACTCAGAAAAGTGCCTGATCAAACTTACGCTAACTTCTCAGACTTCTATTTTACATCAGTCAGAGGGAAAAAAAATCCGTGCAAGTGCTAATTAATTGTAATGGTCACAGATGGAATGTGTTGGAACTTAAAGATGACAAGCATAAAAGGTTCTGGGTTACAGAGCAGTTTATATTCATGTCCTCTTTCCTTTTTGCATGGGTTTATATCTCTAGCTCTTATGTAGCAACCCCTGTCTTGCTCTGACCGTCTCATGGAGAGAAGGTTCTGGGGTTGTTTCAGTAGCCTTCCCCTGGCAACACACCTCTTGAAGAGCCCTGCCTCTCCCTCCCCTTGTACATCTTCTGAATTTCAGTTCTCCAAGTGAATGATGTGCTATGACTCTTGTGACTGATTTTCTTAGTGGCGCTGTTCATGGTGGTGGTTGTGGGCACCTAAGGTCCAGATCTGCTGCAATGAGATGATTTTACTAAGGAGATTGTATTGGCATGCTGCCTTTGAGTTTTAATGAATAAAAATATGCATTAATGTCAGTGTAATCAGTCTTTCTTACAAGTATTATATTTTTGCTGTCTCTAATATAGTAGTCTCTAATTTTCCTATTAGAAATTACTAGTCTTTGTATTAATGTTCTTTTCCTTTATAGTATTAGTCAGAATACTCACTGTGAATTCAGGTTATCCAGAAATATTAATCTATAAAGTTGTAGTTACATTAGGATAGTAATCTGCTATTAAAAATGTAAATAAATATTGACCTCTGGTGTTACCAAAAGTCATGTACACAAATAGATACACAATTTTTAGTTTATACTTTTACGTATACAGATATACAAACACATACTCTGTGATTTATTTTCTGGATGAAACTGCCAGATACAAAATTAGTATACGAAGACATTAGAAAAAGATTTATTCTGGGGTTTCTTTCCCCCTTTTTTTTTTAATAATTCACTGTGTGGCTTCTCCAGAAAAAATAAAAAAACCCTTGTTGTTATGGTTTCTTTTAGCTGAATAAATAATGCTCAGAGTAAAGTATTCTGTTAGGCAGTTGGGAAACTTTAGTCAAAATACATTTTGTAAAGAAATACTGGAGGGTGATTTTACAGTGGTGTTTGGAATGAAAACCAATGTTGTTCGTTCATATTTCTTATGTTATTTATTCAGTTTATTTCTGGTTGGGTTGGGTTTGTTTGTTTTAGTTTTTTTGTTTTGTTTTTGTTTACTTTGTTGAAACACTTGTTTTGGAGCAGAACATAAAAGCATCTTCAATATTCTTTTTTTTTTTCTCTTTTTTCCGTGTTTTTTTCTTAAAATTAATTATTTTAAATACAGGCTACCTACTTATGTTTGTGAAAGTATTACTTTCCAATAATATTGGATACCCATGTATGCACACTTTTCATTGTCATATTTAAAATTTCTCTTACAGTCTTTGACAACTTTAATTTTAATAGTCTGCAATCCCCTTTAATGCAGTAATGTTCTCCTAATACTTGATCCTTTTGTAAACCATATAAAGAAAATTTCTAAGTTATTGCAGGTGATGCAGGTTTCTGTTTTAAAGGTACCTCACAGTAGTCAGTGAGGTTCAGTACTTATTGGAAATGTTCACTGGAATGAACCCTAATATCATAATACATACTTTAAAGTACTTGCATTCAGAAGTATTGATTCTGAGCAATTCCTGCCCCTCTACTTCCTAAGATCCTTTGGAGTGCCAAACAAGCTTTCTCGTCAATATGATCAATTTGATTTACTGGATGGCCCTGGCAGGTGTTCTGGGGGAGGGCTGTGTGTCCTCCAGAGAAAAGACACTGAAACTGACCATATGTCAATGACAGTTTTCCAGACTAGAGGAAAGAACCATGGCGGTATGAAGTTCATTCTTCCAAGATCCATGCACAGCCATGCTCTGCTTTATGCCTTCTTCAGATGGAGCCTATTTTCTGGAATGCTCGTAACTAAACTGAGAGAATCCAAAATAACAATTAACTTTCAGGTGTTAGAGAAAGGTTACAAATTTCAGTTCCTGAACCTCCTTTTCATGCCTTGTATTTCCCAAGCAAATAGTAAGGGTATTTTCCTCCTTCTCCTTGGGATGAAGCACAATTTTCTGGGGGGCTCAGTAGTGGGGCCATTTATGTTTAATATCTTTATTGATTATCTGGCTGAGGGGAACAGGTGCACCCTCAGTAAATTCGCAGACAGCACCCAGTTGTCTGGAAGCGTTGATCTGCTGAAGGGTAGGAAGGCAGGCTCTGCAAAGGGATCTGGACAGGCTAGATCAATGGCCTGAGGCCAGTTGGAGAGGTTCAGCTAGGCAAAGTGTTGCGTCCTGCACTTAGGTCACAACAACTCCATGCAAGGCTTGCAGAAGAGTGGCTGGAAAGCGACTTGGCGGAAAAGGATCTGGGGATGCTGATTGACGTCCGCTGAACATGAGCCAGCTTGTGTTCAGGCAGCCAAGAAGGCCAACAGCATCCTGGCCTGTATCGGAAATAGTGTAGCCAGCAGGGCCAGGGCAGTAGTTGTTACTTTGTACTCGACAGTGGTAAGCCACACTCTGAATGCAGGGAGGAGGACATTGAGGTACTGAAGCGTGTCCAGAGAAAAGCAATGAAGCTGGTGAAGGGTCTAGAAGACGAGACTTATGGGGGACAGCTGACGGAACTAGGTTGGGTTAGTGTGGAGAAAAGAAGGCTGATGGGAGACCTTATCCCTCTCTACAGCTACATAAAAGAAGTTTATAGCAAGGTGTCAGTCTCCTCTCTCAGGTGACAAGTGGTAGAACAAGAGGAAAAAACCTCAAGTTGTGCCAGGGCAGGTTTAAATTGAATATTAGGAAAAATTTCTCCACCAGAAGATTTATCACGCATTGGAGCAGGCTGCCCAGGGAAGTGGTGGAGTCAGCATGCCTGGAGGTATTTAAAAGACTTGTAAATGTGGCATTTAGGGACATAGTTCAGGTTTATTACTGCCTAATACTTGGCAGTATTAGGTTTCCAGTTGAAGATGATCTTAAGGGTCTTTTCCAACCTAAGTAATTCTACAATTCTAAAATGTATTTTTGTTCTGTGAGGGTTTAATTATACATGTTTTAAAATACTCATAACTGTAAAAGAGATTCTTTGATTTGGTTTTAACTGTCTCTGTGGAATCTATTTCTAAATTTGTAAGGAGAGTTTATGATCTCTCCTTATATTGGACAGATTATGTAAATGTATTGAAAGCAAGTTGGAAGCATAAATCACAGATGTCGGTTTGATGGAAAGTTTGTAACCAGAAAAATCTACAGCTCCCAAATCCCAATGTGTTAATTATAAGGCGGCATCTGGTATACAAATTTATGCCGAGCTAAGAAATATTCAGACTAAAATAGAGTATGCCTAAGTGGGTTTAGTGTCTAAAACCTACAGTCATCATAGGGAAACTTAAAATCATGTGACCTCAAAGTGTCTGTGATCTAAACTGTCTGTAGCTAGAAGAGTGATGTAAGCTGAAAGGGAAGGTGGGTAAAGGCAGTCAGGAAAGGCTAAATGAGCTAGTTGTGTGTACCTGGAGCAAGTTTTGTTTCTGATTTCTGTAAGATATTCTCATGTAGGCTGGATAGAAAAAAACTGAGAAATTCATTAACTTGATAGCATGTAATTTCTGTGACCTTTAATCCTAATAAAATGCACTTTTTTTCACTCTTTTTATGTTGAAAGTATAAACAATGGAGCCAGTCTTTTCTGTTGGATGCTACGTGGTTACAGAAGACTGTGTTACACAGTAAAGCATTTTATGAATAATGTGCTAGTATTTGAAAATAGGGTAATTCAAATATAGCTGTCAAAATCATTACTCTGTCAAACTTTAAGAAAGGTTACTATGTGTTAGAAAAATAGTTCTGTTAGATCTCAGGCATTTACACTTTTAAAACTGAAATGCCCTCAATAGCCATTCAGTGTCCGGTTCTGGTTTAGGTTGCCTGTAGAGGCAATGAGGATTCCTGTGACAGAATGAACTGCCATTTGTTACCTGTCAGAGGAACTGCATGAGTTAGTATCTAGGGAGAAACAGATTACTGGATTTTCTCTACTTGAAGGCAAAAATGATCATTTTCCACTTCAGACTAACTGTATAATCTGCAGGACAGAAGTCAATGTAAGAAAATGGCCTAACTTTGAAAGCCTGCCAGATCACTCATACTGTACCTTTTCAGGCAGGAGAATCATTGTATAAACCCAGAACTTCATGTTGATGAACAGTCAAGCAAAAACAATACTCCATAATTTTGTGTATGACATCAGATAAGGACAGTGTAGGCTCCTGCAGATTCCTATTTTGAATATTCTTAATGAACCTGCCCTAGATTAAAAGTTGAATTTCTTGCAGGAAATGTGCCAGTTTTTTTACCTTGAAATCATACATAGTTGCAGAAACATTGTGGAATAGAATCAGAAGATCAAATTAACTTGCAGTTGCTTAACCAAAAAAGTTCATTGTAATATTACAGATTTCTGAGCACCAAGGTTGTAATCCAGCACTTGAGCATATCCATGCCTAGAAAACACAAAAAAATATGTAATCTGGATATACTTAGTGGCATAGAGCTATCAAACTTCTGAAGAAATACTCATCTGTCTGTTAAGCTCAGCCTAAGAAATTGCAATAACTCTGCTATAGGGAAGGAGTCCCATTTCTGTCCTGAGTGCTTCTTTTAGATTCAGAGTCTCTCTGCTGTCTACGTTTGTGCTTCCTTTGTCTCTTTGGAAACATGGCTAGTTTGCAGTGGACTCTGGAAAAACTATCAATTCAGTCGCAGTTTAGAAGTATTCACATTCCTGAGTGATTAAGAATAGCTAAATAAAGGAGAGAGTGGGGAGGAGTGCATGCTGTATCTCTAAAACCAAACCCGAATATTGCAGGTGATAATATTTGAAGGATGCCAATATCCTGGAGATTCTAGAGGAAGAGAATTGTATTGTTGCAGGGATCAAGACTGCCTGCAGTGCTGATTCAAAGAATACAGGCACTAGAACTAGTAATGTGAAAGACCTTGTCCAAGTCGCTGTGGCACAAAACACTGAAAAACTTAAATGACAGTTTGCGTAATTTCTTAAAGCTGCATAGTAAAGTTCATCTGGATATTTTCTGAAGAGACTGACTTCTTCTCCAGGGGATCACATTGCAAAAGTTTCAAAATGCTTTCATGGCACAGGTGTGAGACAAGCTTCCTGAGAGAATATGAACCAAGAATTGTGGCTTTGTCCCACCTTTATAGGCTCAGTTTATAAGTTTTGAGTAGACCATATGTCTGTAGTGTCTCTAGTAAGTACCAAATTAGTCATTATTTACAAAAGTGTAAAAACAGATTGTCTTGAATATTAATAGCATTTTGTATTGATATTAATGACAACTTTGATTCATAGATATCAAAGTAAATGTCAGATGTTTTATTGTTCTCATGGTTTGGATTTGTTTTGTTGATTTTTTTCTCCCTAGAGACAGCAGTTTATAGATTATTTAATTTTGCTTAGGAATTTTAAGTTAGTAGTACATCTAAATGTAAACCAGATAGATATGCTGCCAGTCCTTTTCATAGATGCTTGGTTTTACTTACAGATGTTGAGCTGTTAGCTATTAATTCAAGAGAAAAGTAACCAGAGAGGGCATTTCCAGTCACTGTGTATATGTTTGGTAGAAAACAAACGGCAGGTAAGATCTTCAGCTGAAAATTAAATTTTCAAACTCAAAAATAAATGCAGTTTATTGCCACTAGACAGCTGGTTTGCTTTTCTTTGCCTGTGGTGATTTTTTCAGGTTTTATAAGAATGATATGCTATTCAGCAAACAGTAAATGTCCTTTTCCAGAGCAGTGCTTGCTACATATAACACCTTTGAGAGGCCAAATGACAATGTGAAGTAGACTAAAGTACTAAGGAGGAGCTAATAATTGTGAGTTTGCCATAAAGAAGGACGGCACATCAACAAACTTAAACAGCAGGTGCTTATATTGTATACTGACTGACCAAGTGTGTGTATACTGACAGTACGTTCCTCATAGTTAATTTAAGCAGGAAGATGGATACATGGACTTAGCTTTGTAAAGGCAGAGTTGGATTTTATTGTTTAAACATTAAGTAAGTAGGTTGTTGAGGAGGACCTAAAACATACTGAAACACCAGGAAGGCTGTTGGTCTTCCACAGGTCTACATCATAGCTCTGAGACCAGAATAGGTCCCTCAAATCAGGCAGCATGGCAGTATATAACTGTGTTCAGTCTCAGCCAGAGATGCAGCTGCTTGATGGTTAGAACTCCCATTAATGCAAGACTTTACTGGTTACTGAAGCTACTTATGGTAACTGTGTTTTTCTCTGTGTTTTCCTGTAGTGTAATTGAACTAATTTGTAAATGCTGGTTAATAGAAAATGGTGCAAAGACTGTAGTGTGCTAAAAAGAACAAGCAGTTCAATCTTTGACAATATTGTTAGGATTGAACAATATTTTAATTTGGTCTTCTTGTTTGTGCGCACTATGTCGTCATTTAATTGTCTAATTATATGCTGTCTTTTTTTCTGTAAGATCCTGCCTCATTTGATTCATGAAATTGGCAGTACTTGCTTAATGAGCAATGTTCACTATGTTTTTCATTTGTTATTCAAAGAATGCACCCCTTGCTGTATTTTCTGCATGTTTGTTAACCCCTATTCTGAAGACACAATTACTACTTCTTTTCTTTGACTGCACAGTACATGTTCATTCATTTGTGCTTGTGTTCTTCACAAGGAGAACTTTGAAATCTTCAGTGAGAAAGGTTTTTTTCATCATAAAATACAGAGCTGTTGAATTCAAAGTCATTTGCCAGTTCTGGTGAAAGGTTTTGCTGATAAAGATGGGGGCAGTGACACAGAGCTGTATAACAGAGGTGGAGCTACCTAATTAGTCATCTGAGAAGTGTCATATGCATTCCGATAATACTAATGCGTAGCACATTTTTTTCATTCTTCTAGATATTAAAAGCTCTAAACAAAAGGAAGAAGATAAATAGAAGTGCTGACAAAGAAATGGTGAAAAATGTGAAATGGCCAAATTAGCTAATTGCTTTTCCTCAGTTAGGAAAGACTGTTGTAATGGGTAACAGAAACATTCTTTCTGGAGTGTTTTCTGAAAAATAAGAGCAGTTGCATAATGAGATTTTTTTTCTTCTTCTTTTTAAAATGAAATAATTTTTTTATAACTCAATTTGGAGTTCTACTCTTCTAAAAATAATTTTTAGAGTTTCAAGTTTCCATCTTTCCTATTTTTTTTTTTTAACCATTGCTGTTTTTTCAACTAAGGTCCTGCTGTTCATCTTGGAAGATACTGCATACTGCTTGATTAGATAGTTCTGTCCCTGAAGTAGCCATTCGTCCCTCAGTTACAACAAATACATAGGTCATACTCCATTCAGTCTGCATTCTTGATGACTGCTGAGCACTGAGCTGAAAATTTCCCTGTGGTAGTAATGCATTCATAGTTTGTACAAATTATTTTTCTTTCCATATGTGTTATTTTATATTAATGTATGTTGAATTTAATTTCTTGGCTTTTTTTACCATTTAGTCACTTAAGGCTCTCGTACCTCAAATTTAGTACTCTGCATGTTTGAATACAGCCATTAAATGTCATCACTAGGCAATTCACACCTTTTTGTGAGTAATTTCTGGAACTGCTGAAAAGAGCAGCACCAGCAAGGTCAATGGCAACAGTTAAAAATGATCATTTATTCTTGTGTCATGTCTCCTATTCCTTAACTGGTGGTTACTTCTATAAGGGCCTTCCATCTTTTTATGTGACTTCTTACTTTCTCAAAGACTTGTTATTTAAAGACCTTGTTGAATAATTCACTGAAACCCAAAGAGGCTCTGTTGACTGGATCTCTGTCTTATCTACATGTTTATTGAGCCTTTCAGAGAAGTTTGTTAAATTTGCGAAGTATGTATTTCCTTTACAGAATCTGTCTTGTCTTTTTCTCATTTTGTCATGTATAACTTCAGTAGGGTGTTCAAAACTGCCACTTTTAGTGAAACTGGACCTGTGTCTTCTCTTTCAATCTGCTTAGAATACATTTGCAGCTGTCATTTATGTCATCAAAACATTGTTTTCTCAGGGATGTTTGACGTGCTGCTTCGTTATAGTAACAGCTCTCTAAAGGTGTTCATTTTATACCCAGTGGTAAATTGGATTTCTGATAAAAGTTAAAAATTCAGCTTCTTTGCACACATCAGGAAATCACTTCAGTGGGCTACATCATTTTATGCTTACAGTGTTATTAGCCCATACACTACGGAGAACATAGTTTATTATTTTAAATATAACTGCTTGTGGGCTGATTTATACAATATTTCTTTGATTTTTTCATTAATTGCACAGTTTAATAATGATTGTATTACTAATGTATGATTTATGCAAACCTACAATTGTTTGCTCTTTGCTTTGTTTTTGCAGGTTAAATGTCACAACTCTTCCTTTATTCTGCCTGAAGGATGTTCTTCAGACTTGTTTTTCATTTTTCATTACAGAATCTTAATACGAACACACTTCAGAGCTCAGAGTGTGGAAAAAGTCATTAAACTAGCTTTCTAATCAGAAAGGTGTAAAAGTGTAATTAAACTAATGGAAGATTGACTTTATTCAAAAATACATTAAAGCAAATGTAGTGCATGTTCTCATGATCTTTTATTTCATATGAGACTTTTGCACTGTTGTCAGTCAATATTTGATTCATAACCATAGAGGTAGCATTAACATTAAGCATTATTATAATTTACACATAGAATATTCATATGGGAACTGCAGCTACAAGAAAGCACTGATACTGCATTGTGAATCACTATGATTTTTCTAATACTGTGTGAGGAGTCACTCTGTGTCATCTGTGAAAACCAGTGCTTTTTAAACTCCACAAACCAAGACAGGATTACTCTGGACTCTTTTAACGGGATACAAGGACTTGAATTCACTGGTGATGAAACTAAATCTAATTTAAATCCAAACCAGATTGAGTTTCACTTACAAAATCTGTAATTCAGCCATGCCATTGAAGGCTTTGTGAGCAAGGTAGAATTCCCTGTATTCCATTATTTAAGGGTTATGTATTAAAAATAAGTAAAATAAAATCATGTATGTGGGTCATTTGTCACCTTTCTATGTGAGCAAAGAGAGCAGATTTTTATATTCCCACAAAACTGTAGTGTAAGACCATTAATGAGTCACAGTTCAGAACATTCTATTGCAAATGCCTTTGATTTATTTTTTCTATTTTTAGTGTCTTCATCAATCCAACAGCCAACACCTATTTATGTTAGTTATTTACATTTGTATTTTGTTATATTTCTTTTGAATTCTTACTATACCAGAAGTGATCTATGGAAAAAAAAAAATAAAAAAAAAACCCCTTGTTTTAGCAAATGCTTGGTTTTTGGGAAAATACAGAAGAATCCTTTTTAACTAAGAGCTTCATGGACTAGTCCTAGTTTCAGCTTAATGGGTAAGTGAAGTGAGCTCCTGAGGCTCTGTGGTGCTAGGAAGTTGCCCTATTGTTAATTCATGGTCAGTGAAATGTTAGCTCCTGGTTGTTTTGCCACTTTTACTAAATTTGGACATCTGAAAGATACTGTCTGAGAGACATGACAGAGCTAGTCCATTAAGGATTAATGAATTAAAGAGCAAGAGTAGTACTTGATCTTTGAAGTGTTAAAGTACTGAAAGATAATTAAAACATTTAAAGACTTAGAAATTTTAACTTCAGCATTTAATAGAGGAGTTAGAGCCCAGTGCTGAACGTTTGTGATACGTGCTTCCAGTCCTTTCCCAATAATAAGCCTCCAAACAACAGTCCATCTAACAGATTTAGATTAGCGTACTGTTCCAACACTATGATTTAATTTTAAAAGATCTAGAATGTTTTGCCATGTTTGCCTCTGAAAAAGAATAATAGATTATGACGAAACCATTTTGGTTTTTCTTTTGCTTCTGGCTAAGAGACAGAATACATGAATTATTTTTTAAGAAGTTCAGCTATTTAAACAGAAAATAAAAGACACTTCTCACACTTTTCAGAAAGTTTATTTTTTTGCTATAACAGCATTTACTGGCAAGAAATTCAGAGTTGTTGTCATTTTGGAGTATTTTTGATTATAGAACAAAGTGCAACAAACGGAATGACAAATAAATTATACTCTGCTTAGCAAAACTTGTTTCTGTACAATAAATGATAAACTGTGGAAAATAAGTCCATAAAAATAAAAAGTAACATTTTTAAATTAAATTGGGTAACTAATCAAACAATATCTGTGAATGCTACTAATTAATATGCCGTGCATGTGATTTCAAATATACTTTATAAATGTCATGGCTAGAGCAAAAGCAGATTAAAATCATTAACTACATCATGTAGCTTATAAAAACAGGATCACAGTTATGGAAGAGGGTAACTAATTTCATATTTTTAATTGACTGCTTCTGTAGTTAATGAAACATTTACTGTAGGTTTTGGTTACAGTCTTAATGGAAATTATTTTAAGCAGCTATTAAATTGAGAATCCTTTACTGGAACATTTTTAGTCATAGAAGGAACTCATTCCTGTTAATAGGTTGTATTGGAACTGAACTTATTTAATATTTAAGAAATAAATTAGTATTAAGTGTCCCACAATAATTTATTGAAATTTCTCTTGGGAATCCATGTGACGTTATCAATTAAAGTTATTATCTGTCATTTCCCACTTATTCCACTGCTCCACTGGGGAACATACAAGCTTGTTTTTAAAAATAAAAGCCAAAACTCTTCATGCCATCCTGGTTCCATGCTATTTCTTCAGAGTAATATAAAGAAGCTAGAGGTCTTCTGAAGCCAAACCACTGTTTCTATATAAAAAGAAATAAAAGTATCCATTTAAAACCTCTGCAGGAGTTTTTCAGTAGATGTGTCAGGCTGGCCTGCTTGTTGTATTTCAGGTCTGTAAGACTCTCAATTGATTATAAATCCTTTTCTGAATGGTCTGGCAAAACAGCAACAGTTTTATCCTTAGTTAACAGGTTTGTTTTTGAAGGTACCCTTAGAACAAACATAGGGATGTTGTTACTGATTTGCTTTTTAATTATTTCCATTCATAAACTTTCAGAATGTATTGGGGGCTCACATTTATTGTTATCTGTAATCTGGTGAGCTTTCAACACTCACTGCAGGTGGGAAAATATGTTTGTTAGTGTACTGGGTTCAGCAGTAGCAGCCATTTTTCTCCTTCTTAGTAGCTGGTGCAGCGCTGTGTTTTTGACTTTTGGCTTGGAAACAGCACTGATAACACCAGTGTTTCTAGCTGCTGCTTAGTAATGTTTACTCTGACCGAGGACTTTCTGAGTCTCATGCTCTGCCAGGGAGGAGGGGAAGCTGGGAGGAAGCAGGGACAAGACACCTGATCCAAACTGACCAAAGAGGTATTCCATACCACAGCACGTCATGCCCAGGATGTAAACTGGGAGTTGCCTGGAAGGGCTAGTTTGCTGCTCAGTCGGGCTGGATGGTGAGCTGTTGTATTCTCTTCCCTTGTTATTTCCCTTATCATTATCGTTATTGGTGGTAGCAGCAGTGATTTGTGTTATACCTTAGTTACTGGACTGTTCTTATCTCAACCCATGGGTGTTGCATTCTTTTGATTCTCCTCCCCATCCCTCCGGGAGCTGGGGTGGGGAGGAAGGGAGGGAGTGAGCTAACGACTGCGTGGTTTTCTGAGTTACGGTTGGGCTTAAACCACAACAGTTAGGTTTCATGTACTGATTCTTCAAATCCTGGGAAATGTTGACGTTCTTTCATTCCTATATGTATGAGAGTTCCTGCTTTTCACCTTTAAACTTGGTCATTGTGGTGGTTTAACCCTGTCTGGCAACTAAGCACCACACAGCTGCTTGATCATCTCCCTTCTCCCTCACACTGGAGTGGGAGAAGAACTGGAAAGGTAAAAGGGAGGAAAACACTTGTGGATTGAAGTAACAATAGTTTAATAATTAAAACCAAATAATAATATTTTAAAAATTGCAGGGGAAAAAGAAAAAAGAAGAGAGGAGGATGAAACCCAAGAAAGACAAATAATGTAAATGAAAACAGTTGCTCACCACCAACCAATGGCCAAACCAGTCCCCAAGCAGTGGACCCCTCATCAACCTCTTCCTCAGTTTTGTTGGTGAGCACGATGTCATATGGTACGGATTATCCCTTTGGTCAGTTGAGTTCGGCTGTCCCAGCTGTGTCCTCTCAAATTTTTGCGCATCTCCCACCTACTGGCTGGCAGGGCAGTGTGAGGAGCAGAAAAGGCCTTGATGCTGTGTAAGCACTGTACAGTAGTCACTAAAATATCAGCGTGTTATCAACACTACTTTCATCACAAATCCAGAACATTGCCCTGTACAAAATATTATGGAGAAATTTAACCCTCTCCCAGTCAAAATCAGTACAGTCATAAATATAAGTGTCTTCCTCTAAACTGTTGATAATGCAACAGTCATATAATACCACTCATGAAATTTTACTTCTTCACAATTAATTAACAATTAATTTTAAATTAATTAAAACAACACCCATCTTTCTGCTGGAAACACAGATAATTTCATTTGGGGAAAAAGCGCTACTTAACTCTTAATTTTTTTTAAGTAGGAAAATTAGATTGACAGGCTAAGATTTGTTGCAGTGTATTTAAGATTGTGGTTATTGCACATTCCATTGCAACTGCAACAGTGGCTATTTGACTAAATTACGTTGTCATAGTGGTTCACAGAACTGGGAAAATTTTCATCATTAATTTGAAGGGCCTATATCATTTTCACAGGCTGTCACTCCTGAGAATTCATGCTTTTTTCCTTTTTTTTTATTTTTCGTTTCAGAAACCCAAATGTATGATTAAGAGTGAGTTGTGTGTTTTTGTTTTGCTTTGTTTTGTTTTTAATGAGCACCATAAGCTTAAAGGGAACAGATTTATGAAATACTTCTATATTTAAAAAGGCAAAACCACTTGATTACTTGCCTTGGGAATGGGAACAATAAGTTCTGTTAACTTTTAAGTTGCCGTGGTTTAAGCCCAGTCATGCAGTCACTTTCTCATTCCCCCCTTTCGTCCCCCCTGCTCCTAGAGGGATGGGAAGGAGAATCGAAAGAATGTAACTCTCACGGTTTAAGATAAGAACAGTCCAGTAACTAAGGTATAACACAAACCACTGCTGCTACCACCAATAATAATAGTGATAAGGGAAATAGCAAGGGAAGAGAATACAACAGCTCACCACCTACTGACCGATACCCAGCCCGACTGAGCAGTGATCTAACCCTTCCGGGTGACTGCCCCCAGTTTTCATCCTGGGCATGACGTGCTGTGGTATGGAATGCCTCTTTGGTCAGTTTGGATCAGGTGTCCTGTCCCTGCTTCCTCTCAGCTTCCCCTCCTCCCTGGCAGAGCATGAGACTCAGAAAGTCCTCGGTCAGAGTAAACATTACTAAGCAGCAGCTAGAAACACTGGTGTTATCAGTGCTGTTTCCAAGCCAAAAGTCAAAAACACAATGCTGCACCAGCTACTAAGAAGGAGAAAAATGGCTGCTACTGCTGAACCCAGGACAGTTGCAGATGAAAGAAAATAGTTAATCCTTTTTCAAAGGTCCCATTATGAAAATGAAAATCATCTAAAGAACTGAAACCTACTTGAACCTTCTTTACATGAAAATGTATTTAATTCATAAGCTGCAGCAGTGTTGGTTTAATTCAGTAGCTTTTGGCAGGTGTACGCCTTCCTGCCTAGTACTGGGCAAGCTTCAAATTAAGAAGATGAGAACTTGAAGATTTTTCCAAGTTTGTGAGTTCCCAAGAAGCTTGTATTTTCATTAGAACACTGTTCTGAGCAAATGTAGTAATTGTTCAAGCTAGATGATATTCTTTCATTGGCTAAAACAAGTAACTTTAACATTTTAGGCCTCCTGTGAAGCTGAAAAACTTTATCTGGGAGTATATATTCTATCTGTTTTCTGTGTTTAAATGGAACCTTGAAACCTTTACTTTTCATTTGATTTCTTCATTTCTTTTCCTCTTTTTATTAAAAAAAACCCCAAAACAACAAACCACAGACCATGTACATATTAAAGTGTCAAAAATCATCAGAAATGGATTGGCTTTTCCAGATAAATGCCTCCTAACCTTCCAGAGTAGTTATATAATATCACTAAGAGCAATTTTTGTAAATGGTCTGTCATCTGAAGTTTGAGACATCCATTGCATCTTTAAAGTATAAGACAGCTATTACTGTAGACAGCTTTGGAAATTTATGGGCTTCTTGTGAAAGAAAAACACAGTAGCTGCAGACCTTAGACAGATAGTATTACAGGCTTCTATATATTCTGACCTTTACTTCTCAGGCAGTCATCTGACTTGGGAAGAAAATAGTCTTGTCAGTGCTTGAAATTGGATCTACTAGTCTAAGAAAAGTGTTTCCTGTGCTGCTGATGGCATCCCAGTACGCTTGCCCTCTGAAATTTTCAGTGATCTATGCAGGGCTTTGTGGCTTAAAAAGTAAAAGTTGTCTTCATCCACTGCAAGTAAATTCTGTTAAACAAATCAGATTTTCCTGGGAACACTTTTCCATTGATTATATGATTTTAGAATGGCTGACTACTCTTAAAAAGACAATGTGCCCACCATAGGAAGTGACATTGTTGGTGAATTAACTTGATTCTGAAATCTTAAAGTACTGTGGTGTTGTAATGCTCTACATCACTGACACAGAGTTAAACCGTTTTTGCAGTTTAGATTAACTAAAGCATAGTAAGTGTTCCCACGTTATAAATTTTATAAAGAAAAAGCAAACCCAGAGTTAAGACTTAGAGCATAAAACCAAATAGAACCCCAAAAGAACCTTTACATGTGCAAAGAGAAATAAATTGTTCTAATATCAGTTGCACTTTGTAAATTGTTCTGGTAGTCACCCATAAGTAAAGATGCTTGTACAACATTTCCAATTGATAAAATCAAAGGTAAGAAGGTGGTTGAGAAACATGTAAAGCTCCTCTCTTTCACTGTGCCATATTGCTGAGAGTGAAAGGAATGATGAGGAACATTCTCCTTTTGGTACTCCAGGAGAAGCAGGGTCAGAGAAGCTACTTTCTCTTTCTGGTCTCTCCTCATTTAAAAGCCACAAAGTCTTAACTTTGTCCCTGGTTTCTCTCATCCACATGGAGGAAGGGGGGAAGGAAGAAAGTGTGATACTGCTTTTCCTTGACTCCAGAGACAATTAGTAGGAAAAATTTTCACGCTTCTCTTTTTCCACTTGAATGTAGGAATTTGAATGTAACCTAGAGGTGAGCAATTTGCAGCCTAGAGATGGCTGAAAGTAAAAGAAAAAAAGTAAAAAATCAGACAGTACTTGTTCATATAAGGAAGGAATGGAAATTTCTTTGAAAAATCTTGAAGTCTGGCAGTATTCTCTGAAGATAACAATAACTGGAGCTCAGGGGTTTCACAGAGTCAACAGAAAATAAGTGTATTGTGCAAAGAGACTAAGCTTATTTTGAACAGTAAGTATCTGTAATTTTCATGTGACTGATTTATATTTCCTCCTTATATTAGCAATGTTGTGGGAAGAATGTCCATGTTATTTTATAACCTGTGTATAAGGAGTTTGAGAATGCTTGACTTATTTTTTGTAAGGCTGATATTTAATGAGAGGCTTTGTTTATGCACTGAAAATTGCATTATGCTTTAATATTGCTATCCTGACCAGTGTGTAGTACTGTATATGAGAGAAAGCAGTAGTGAATGTTAGGATGTTTTAATAAAAAAATCTTATTTTGAATTTATAAGCCTACAAACGACAACAGAGTTTCTGTTTTCATTATTTATGTGAGAGGAAGGATGAGGGGTTACAGTCCCCTGTCACTGCCTGAAGAAATAACAACCTAAATATTCCATCTAGCATCCATAAGAGGAATTTTTTTTACAGATAGGTTTAATTTTCCTATCAAGGTAAAATGTGACATAAACAGGAATTGTACTCACAATCCATGAATCCCAATATAATTCTTCAGCCATGAGACCATCCGTCAGTATAACTTAATTGCCAGTTTGGCAAAACTAGTATTTGCTCTGCTTTACTATGATTTTTGTTCTAAAAACAACATAAATGATGTGAAGTAGAGAGCTTCTGTGCTCTGGTTCTTATACCTGCTCTCAATATCTTACTTATGCTTTTACATACAGTTTTGCAGTCTCAGTGCTGTGTAATTATACATTTGAATACTTGTATTAGTTCTAGAGCAGGAAGATTGTATGAAGATCTGAAAACGTATTATTTAGGGAATCATAAGCAGTGTAGAGGGGATAGCAAATAATTCAGATACACAAATCAGATTCTTATTCTTAATCATTGTGCTTCTGCTTTTAACCAACTGGTCTCATAACACAAATAGTAGGCTACTGTAATAATTAGGCTTTTAGCAACTGATATAATGGGTTTTCTTGAGATAAGCATGCTGTAATATACATAGAGTTAGCTTCTGCAGAGAATATATAGATATTTTGGAAACAGAGCTTTGCTGCAATATTGCCATTTTGTTGTAGGGAAAAATTTTACTTAGCAAGTAGAGTTAAAAAACCAACATGCATCTTTCCACTTGGATGAATAGACTTGCATGGTGGGCTTTATGGTTGAGATCCTGTTAAAATTTGGAAAAATAGTGCTATCACTTAGTTCAGTAAAAGTTTAAAACTGAGCAACCGTCTTCAGTCATATGCTTTCCTAGAGACAAACAGATGAGCTTTGCGATGTTTATGAACACTTAGGTTTACAGAAAATATGAGGGTTATGAATCATATTTTATATTGAAGAAGATTGGTTGTAATAGATACTTAATGGCCAGATTAATGGCCAGAGAGTTTGGGGTGGGATTTTTACAGAAGCACTCATATTCCTTTGAAGGTCAGTGACATTTAAATGTCTAATTACTTGAGGCTTCTTTAAAAAGTTTGAAATTGTTTAATTTGAGAATACTGTGCATGATTAATCCGTTCTGAATTGTGAGGTTTTCTTGTTTGTTTTTTTTCAGTTCAGTACTACAGTTTCAGACTCTGAAAAGAAATAACAAATAATATCTAAGGTTTTTGTTTGTTTTAAGTCATTAAAGCACAGCAATTTTTTGCCTTAGTATTTGAGTTTTAGTTTGTATCAGTTTGTATGATAAGGTTTGGACAGGTTTGTGGGTGTGCTTGTTCTTTAAATGGACAATATACATAAACTAAGAAATCTCTCTTGTCAGATTTTGGGAACAGTATCCCTTTTATTTCTGTCTTACAGCTGCTATAGCTTGAGTAGAGAAGATTAAACCAAGACAAAACTAACCAGACATTAAAAACACCTCGCATGGATTCTTGCTTTAGAACACTCAGGAGGTGTTACTGGTGTTCATGTAAGAGTTTTGAATACTTAATTCCTACCACCATGTTTTCATTGGGAATTTAGTAAAAAACCTAAATATATGCAGTAGCATAATAAACTTCCAAGAATCTCCAACATTTACTAGCTGTGGACACAAAACCCCCCACTTCTATAATTGACAGTTAAATTTATAACTAAGAAAAGCAAATTTCAAATCTATTTTAACAGTTCAGTCTGTAAATATTCTAGGAAACATTTTACAAATAAATTTACTAATAATATCTGAGTTCTCTTTCAAGACCTGTGGTGTCTGAAGTCTGAGTGTGAACTTGTTAAGAGTTCACAGGTGAAAGTACCTTACAGTACCTTCAGACAGGATCCCAGATCCACAGATCTTCGCTGTTTCTGTAAGTTCTGTATTTTCTGTGTACAGTAGAAACAGCTTGGCTAATTTATTAGTAGGAAAGTATGAAATTGAAAGAAATCACAGAGACTTAGAGTATTGAGAGAGCTTCAAATCCTGGTCTGGAGATTTACTTACGTGTTTACCCAAACACAAGGGGTCTGTTAATGAGGTGGGCCATCCATGGTCCACAGATGTCTCCTGTCTAGACTATTGAAATATGTAGAAATTTCTGATGCTGTGTTTGATTAGTAGTCTAGCTAATTCAGTAAACCTCTTTGAAAAATTTTTAATCATATGTAATATTTTGTCATCTTTTCTTATCATGCAAACTCACCCTTGAATTAATGAAGCTGGGAAATAATATTGCTCTACTAGGCAAGAAAATCACAGGCAAAATTGCTTTAGGATGCTGTTCCTGTCTTTCATAAGAGTTATAGGTGTATGTTCATGTGAACTGTAGGTAATAAAGTCAGTCCACAGTGAAATGTTCATGTTGAAGCCATATATTGTCAGAATTGAGCCACATACACCAAAGAATTAATGAAACCTTCTCTGTATTTTTTTACCGTGTGGAGCTAGCTGATAAGGTAATGTCTGATGATAAATCGAGTTTATGGTGAGCTACTAGATTCAGTCTTTGGCTGTAAATCTCCTAAGCTAGCTTCTTTAAACAGAGAACCTGAAGTCACTGCAGTGTACACCAACTGTCACTTGAATCAAATTCATCCTGACAAAGATAGTACCTCTTGTGAAATCTTCCTTAAGTGGGGTCACAAACAGTTCATAATGAAAAAGATGAATGGAAAAGTTTCTCCTACAATAATAGAAAATTTCCTTCAAATATATATCATTAATTCTTGTGGCATCGCAAAATTTCCCAGATTTTCTCCTGTGTGATTTTATTTGTAGTCCAATATTATCAAATGAAATTAAATTTTGTAGTAACTGATTTCTGAAGTAGAAATGGTTTAACCTCTGTTGAGAATTCTTTTCACTCTCAGGCTTCTTGAGCACTGAACCCCATTTGCTCTTTCATGAATATTTGTTTGATAAGGATATAAATTAAAATAATAACTGATAACTAAAACTGTCATAATTGATTCTGTCATTATGGCCTTAAGCTCTTAGTAAGAAGATTCCTCTATATTTTAATGTAGGAGTTATAGAACAGACATCTGTTAAATATGCATCTTGTTTCCTTATTGCATTTGAATTCTAATTTAGGATTTGAGTCATGTAGGTTTTTCCTCACTGAAACCTACCGCTGAATCAATAGGAACAGTTGCTAATAAAGAAATTATAGCTACAGATTTTGTCTGCAAGTAGGGAAAACTACTGCAATAATTGTGCTGGTACAGAGGTTGTGTAACTTTTGTCTTGAAACAGATGGAGAAATGTTCTTTTAAACCTGCATCTTTGACAGCGTCATTACTGGTTGAGGAAAACATATAGGAAGAGATAAACTATTCAAAAATATTTTTTAAAATGTGACTGAAGTACACATTGAACGCATTGAAGTACACATACAATTTGTTTTTCAATTGTATATTCCTTGTGAATTTGGATTAAAGCAACAGCATAAGCAAGTGTAATTAACAAAATTGTCTCAGTAATGGATTTTCCAAGCATAAGGTTGGAATTGGAATTGAAATTTCAGTTCTTTAGTAAATAATTTTGCTACAGAGAAAATGTGGAAGGCAAAAGTCAGAATCCGACTTCTTCTCCTGTTGAAATATCAGTGGGTGAATGGGTTAAATACACATGCTCTTTTGTGGTAGACAGAGATCAGGCCTTAAGACACAAGATAACAATAAAGAGCTGTAATTGTCAGCTACTATGTTCATCTTCTCCCAAATAATTTCTTCCTGGACAGTGTCAGAAACAAAGCAGTGAAATAAATTAGTAATGTGCAGTTGTGCAGTAGAGCTGGTGATCCACCTTAATAAAAAATGAGAAGGGTTAGTTTTGACAGCATCAGTGTGGACCTTAATCCATAAGGCCACACAGTTAAACTCAGAGACTTTTGATTTACACAAGAGGTTAAACCTGTAATTCCCTAGCAATTAGCTCCACTTACCAATGGAAGGCAATTTTGTGAATTGATTTGTTCTGCAGTATATTTATTGCTAGTGTTGCCATGAATGATTTCTCGAGAATGCTGATAATAATTAATTGTTTTGGGAAAGCCAACAACAGATTTGTTTTTATATGCTGTAATCAACAACAGTTATGTTAGACTTGTAATCCTGGAAGGTGCTCAGTACCTCCTGCTCCTGTTGTATCTTCTTCTTGTGTCTTCCACATCTTCTAATTTTGAACTTTTAATCATATGCAAATAAGTCAAATATTTCAAAATTTGATGAATATGAACAGACAAAACATCCCAGAGTTGCATGCATTATTGAACATATATGAAATCTTTACTGGATTGTTTTTATTGTATTTTTATCCCATTTCATGTATAAACACAGAGAAGGCTGAAGGGAAAAAACAAACCAAACAAAACCGCAATAAGACCCACCCCAGCTGCAACAACCTCTCCCCAAAAAAAACACCAGAAAAGGAGACAGAGCAACCCTCTCCCCGCAAAAAAACCCATAAAACCAAGTTTCTTTTGATAGTTAACTTGTAACAGTTTCTGTCCAAACTGAAGGATTATTTGTCTTACTTTCAAGCTTCTTGCAAACTTCATTGCTCTGAAGGTTGCAGTTCCACTTGTCTAACCAAGAAGTGTATGAGCTGTAAATTGTCACCTAATGAAAGCTGTTTCTTGCTACCAACAGTGATTAAATAGGAGAACGCAGGAAGTTTATATATGCAATAATGAACATGTCCAAGCAGTATCGACAGAAAAAGTTAATATACCACCATCAATAATCTGTTAGTATTTAACGTGAATGATTGGATGAGAAGTGTTTAGATACTAATTGTTTCTTTTTCAAAATACAGGACTTACAAGGAAATGCATTAAACATGCACTTTAGACATATAGAAAACTATACAGCGTAACTGTTCAAAGAAAGTAAATGCATCTGTTGTACATACAGAAAATAAAAGTTATAAAATTATTTTGATAAATTCTATTTCAGTCACCAGTAGTGGCCTAAACTCAGTTTTGACAAGATGTGCAGATAACTGAATTCTACTGACATTTCTAGACATTTTTTTTTAATATTCTTTGTTTAGTAAGTCTGTAGAGTTTTACCACAGAAAAATAGTAGCAATAGGAAATTTTTTAATCAGGAATACAGCATCGTTAGAGATAGTATAACCCATGAAGTTATTAGCTGCATGGGTTTCTAGACATAGAAACCGCTGCATTTGGTCCCAGTTACTTTCCAGAAAAATGCCATCCTAATCAATTTGGATTTCAGCTACATTTTCAGCTACATTTTGCGTAAGAATAAGAATATTTTAGTAGAATATTCCAGTTACAAAATTATTTAAATTCAGCAATTTTCTTCATAGTGATGATATTCACCTACATTCAGTAGTTTTTTTTATATGATGCATCAGCAAATTCATAGCCACGTTAAAGCTCTAACACTAAAGGGTTTTTTGAGTTGCGTATTACATTCACACATTAATAGTAATCTTGCATAAAATGTTACAGTAATGCTCACTGTTTAGCTGTTGCATCTATTTTAGGTAACTGAAATATCATGCTTTTAAAAATATTTTTCTGCAGTATGTAGGAGTCACATAAAAGAGAAATGGCAAACCTGTCATCAAGATTTGACCTTGTTTTATTATTAGTTAGGCTAATGTATATTTTGTTTGACTTGAATTTTAGCTGGATTAGCCTGTTGTATGCAATTTCTGAAAACGAATATTTATCCGTGCTTAAAATGTGCTCCAGTAACTGTCAACACATCTGTTTTTCTTTTAGCACTATTTTTGTCTCCTGAAACAGATAGTTTCTGGTCTGTAATATATATTGTAATTAAATAAATCTAATGCTGAAAAATTCCCTGGTCCATGTGATATCACTGTGAAGTAGTAAGTGAACTTGTGTGATTTTGATATCAAAGCACTTGATGTGATTTCAAAATCAATTTCAGTGGCATTTCACGTAACTAAGTTGCTTATAATGAAAGAGGATGAAATACAATAGTGCAGCCTATGGATTTAGGTTGTTTTCCCCGGAACCTTCTTTCTGTTTCAATTCATTATTCACTGTTTTTTAAAAAATGCCAGTGTCCTTCCAACGCCTTTGGTGGAGCGAGTTATGTGACTTCCTTAATTCAAAAGTACTATTAAAAGCCAGAGATAGATGACCACAGAATTTATTAATTTTATTTTTTTTTTTTATTATAAAAGTTACCAAAATTTTGTTTCTTTTCTCCTAAAGGCGAACAGAAGACAGAAGTTTCAAATAGTAAAATTCCCTGAGACTGGAAAATCACTTTCTATCTACCCTTAGCAATTCAGTCAGTGTAGTCTTGTGGCATTTTATGGTGAATCATAGAATAGTTAGGGTTGGAAAGGACTTTAAGATCATCTAGTTCTAACCCCCCCTGACATGGGCAGGGATACCTCACACTAAACCATGTCATCCAAGGCTCTGTCCAACCTGACCTTGAACACCGCCAGGGGATGGAGCATTCACAACTTCCTTGGGCAACCCATTCCAGTGCCTCACGACCCGCACAGTAAAGAACTTCTTCCTT
>WYDI02013983.1:4453-16408 GCA_009867235.2 Psittacus erithacus | reverse complement strand
GGGGCGCTCTTGGCGGGGCGGGGGGGGGGCCCGACCGCGGCGGCGGCAGCGGCAGCGGCGGCGGCGGCTGAGGGGTGAGGCGCGGCGCGGCGCTCCCGTCAACATGGCGGCGCGCGGGGCGGGCAGCGCCTGAGCCCGGCCACTCTCGGATCGCGGCCCCGTCCTGCCCCCCCGGCCCGGCCCGGCGCGGCCATGGAGAGCGAGGAGGAGCAGCACATGACCACGCTGCTCTGCATGGGCTTCTCGGACGCGGCCGCCATCCGCAAGGCCCTACGCTTGGCCAAGAACGACATCAATGAGGCCGTGGCTCTGCTCACTAACGAGCGGCCCGGTCTCCACTACGGCGGCTATGAGCCCATGGAGAGCGGGCAGGGCCCGCCGGGAGGGCACGGTTCCCCAGCCGGCGGGCAGGGCCCCCGCGGCGGCGATGGGGACAGCGGCGGCGGCGGTGGCGGCGGCTTCGACCCGCCGCCCGCTTACCACGAAGTGGTGGAGACCGAGGTGAGCTGCGGCCTGCCCCGGGACCGGCCTCCTGTCAGCCCTGCGGGAGCCCCCCGGGAGCCTGCCTGCCTCAAGGGGGGCTGCGGGCACGTGTGGGTCCCTGGGGTGTCCCCTCCGAGCGCTTTCCTGCCTCGGGGCTGCGCCCGCTCCTTGCGACCGCTGCAAGGTGAAAAGCACCCGGGCTTTTTCCTTGGCATCCCAGGAATGTGTGGCTACCGTAAGGATCATGGTTTTCCCCCCCCGCCCCCTTGTCTTGTGCCGTCTTGCATAATCCGAGTGACTAATGACTGTCTAATTTTTGGGACTGTTTGCACAGTCTGGGTGTTACTTTATGTACCGTTTTATTTGGGTAAGCTGAGTATAAATTCTGCGGTACGGGTGCAGCCAGTTCAAATATTGCCAAAATACAGGCTTTAACTCATAACTTAAATTATAACTCTGTTCTAAACACAGTAAATAGATGTGAAGTAGACAGAAATGCTGCAGAACACCTGCATTTCCTAGTTTCCCTCCTTTCTCCTTATCTGCTTTCTCTGTTCTCTCCTCCGTTCTCTTCCAGAACTCTGACCTGCTCAGCCAGCAGATAGGCTCTCAGTGCTTTCCCTGCTGCCTGGAACAGTGTTGGAGCGCTTAGCTGTAAAGCCTTTTCCTCCTCCAGGCCTTTTCCGAAACTTCCCAGGGTGCTCATAAGGAAAGAGCTAATTAATAGTGTGCAGTCTATAGAGCTCATGGGGATGAGAACGCAAGAGCAGCCCTGCTGTGCTGTACCAAAGGGCCATCTTTCATAGGCTGTGTCTCAAGAAGTGGTCAGTAATAGCAAATGCCTAAGCAAGTGTCTTATAACCAGGGAGACTCATGTACCCTTCCAGGCTTCAGTGAAGAGTATCCTGTGATTTCCTGTGCCAGAAATGTCATCTTTCTGTGTGCATGTATCTGCAAACATGGATATGAAGAATACATGCATGTATCTTCTTCTTAGCTACACGTGCACACATCATCCATAGCCTCCTTGTATTGAAATCCGGTCTTGCAGAATAAAGATCCATCATCCTGTTTACTGAATTAACTGGGTTACTCTCTTAGCTCATAGAAGCCGATGTGTGCTTGAGGAGTAAGGTGATCTGTGAGATGGCATGTGTGCTGTGCAGAAGAGGAATCGATGTTTAACTTCACTGATAGAAGCAGTGGGGAGCTGGTTTCTAACCTTTCCAGGGAAGCGTTGGGAGTGAGTGAGAGTTCTGCTTGTTTGCATTCAGATCTCTGTACCCACCAAGAGGGTGGATTTTCCTATCAGATCTAGTTATGATTGGGACAATCTGGGTTGTCAGTGTGATATTTCAAGAGAAGCTGTCAGTGTAAACTTCAGAGAAGTGCTTTCTTCTCCCCTCTTCTTCCTATTACAGATGACACTTTGACAGCTCTGACTGAGAGGATTTTTTTTCCCCTTATTATTTCAGCTTGTATGTCTGATCAGTCTTAGGCTTTATAGTTTCCTTTGCCACTTGTGTTCTTTTTTTGCATTGACTCATGTTCTTGTTAACCCATGGGAGGGAAACCAAAACATTTCAGTAGAGACAAATGACTGCACAAAGTTGGCATTTCAGGATTGAGTGTTGAAAGCCAGGTTAGATGGTGCTTTAAGCAACCTGATCTAGTGGAAGGTGTCCCTGCCTATGGCAGGGGGCTGGAGCTGGATGAGCTTTAAGATCCTTTTAACCCAAACTAGTCTGGGATTCTATGATTCTGTTTTGTTACATAAAACTATATAAATTCAGACCTCAGTTTAGTGATTGGATTCACTGCATATGAGCATCTGTCAACTCCTGCACATGTATGCAGAGCAGTACTTTTGTAAGAGTTATACCTGCAAAAATCTTAAGACCTCGGGTTGCTGCCTGGGCTTTTTTTGGCTTAATATTGCAGTACAAGACAGCAGCTTTTGATGTCTGAAAGGGAGAAAAAATATATATTCTTGGGGGGGTTTATTCTTCAAATAAATCTAGAACTAATTTAATAAACTACAGCTATTATTGAGATGGTTAAACAGTAAGTAGTTTTCCATTCCACAGAAGCTTATGGCAGATGAAGTGGTACAGAAAGCACAAATAGCTGTATTATTCATTGTAGTCACACACATTATGTTGAAACATATTGTACCCCATACTAGCCTGTGAGAACTCAGATGTTATTTCTGGTTTTCTCCCTCTCAGTTTCATCTCTCTTTTTTCTAACAACTCTTAGAGCGTGTGTGCTTCCTTCTCAACATAGTACCAGTTTTAACTTTTAGTCTGTGTGGAGATGTGTTAGATTTTTGGTTTGGTGTTTGGATTTTATATATGAACAACCCACGTGAATGTGAGCCCTGCCCGTGGCAGGGGGTTGGAACTAGATGAACTGTAAGGTCCCTTCCAACCCAAACCAGTCATGGATTCTATGATATAAATCAAAATAACACAATTATTAGAAATTTTCCCCTAAATAAATTTTTCCACTCTATTAATGTTCTTCATGAGCAGAAGTTAGGATCACGTTTAAGTTAAAAATAACAGGAAAGCTTTAGTTGTTCTCAAGATGTAGCAGGTCTGAACTTCGTATTTACATTCTTTTTGTGGCTGAGTACAGTTTACCATGCGTATAAGAACAGATTGATTAAACACTTTACATTTTCTCTAATCAGTAATGAATCCATTATGTTTGCCTATGTTTATTTGGTTTCTATTATATAATGTTAGAATCTCTTCTGTTCAGTAAGCGTGTTGATCAAAGAAAGGCTTGTCTGTTGGTTTCCTTTGAGAACAGCACAGCGACTAGATGCATATCATACTAGTAAAACCATGTTTTCTTTAGATAGTGTGGTAAGATCAGTGTGAATCCTCTTTCAATAATCCAGACTACTGGTCTTCAGGGGTGTCTGGGAGTGTTAACAAAAACCTGAATTTGGAGTGACTGGCCCAGAAGCAAGAGAGCTTCTATGGGCTGGCCTGACACACACACTGTGCTTTCTCTGTGAGACTTGGGATGAGCACATACATAAATTGATTTTCATGAGGGCTAAAACTTCAGTTTCAGCAAGCTGATGTCTTCAAAAGAGCATGTAATTGATGCAGTTATAAGTTAATAGCTGTGGTGTGCCTCTGGTGTTGATGCTGGCATGACCATGCTTAACTCACTCAAAGGAAATGGCCAGGCAAACTTGGAAACACAAAGGGGGCTTCACATTTGTGTAAAATACCAGCAAGTTCAGCTTTAGGTTTACAGCAGGTTTGAAGTTTTACCCTCCGTAGTGCCAAACGCTTTGGCAGGCTGAGATCACCTGCTGTGACAAGAGGCACCTTTGCTTGTTGGACATAACTTCCATGTTTGTGTCTGTCATCTGAGGTGAATCCGGTACATGCATTCTGGCAAGAATCTGGGATTTTTGTGTTTTCCTTGGGCAACACAGAGACTTTTACGGTGTGATTCTTTGACGAGTGGGGGCTGTGGAAGGGTGGTGTGTGCTCATCTTTTCCTGTGACTGACAGATAAGCTGGTTTATGAACTGCTGCTAATTCCTTATCATTTAAGACTATAAATGAATGTGGTGACAGTGTCTGTCAGTGTGTCCATGAATTGCCGTGAGTGCCACAAGTGCTGGCGTTCACCAGCTGGGGAGAAATGGGGTGAGGAAGAGCAGGCTAAACGAATGTGGGGATTGTGACCAGAGAACCTAGAATTGGAGTAAGGGGTAGGAACCCACTTATGCTAAAATATTGAACATGTAACAGTGGTTTATATACCCTTTACTGAAATAGTCTTGATTGGTTTTTAAACAGTTTCTGAGAGTCATTACTGTGACCTTTTGGGTAAATTGTGGTGTATGGATTGTATTACCTTCCAGCTATTCCTGTCTCCTTTAGCATATGCTGTTTTGATTTATTTTTTTAAGATAAACTGGCTCAAAAGGCTCTTATACACCAGATTTTACAAGATAAAGCTTATAATAAAACTTGTCCAAGATTGCTTTTGAGGTGCTGTTTTGATTTGAAGAGAAGGGGGTTTTGTAAAAGAAACACTCCAGCAACTGTAGTAAGTAACGGTGCCAGGAACATTCTCACTAGTCATGCTGCAGAACGACTGTGTTCAAAACCCTTTCTCTCCTCATTATTCGAGCTCAGTACTGAAAGTGGTTCTGCCACAGATGTGCTGCATCACGGTGGGTGTGCAACAACCTCTGGTTCACCTTTTAGTGTGTAAAACTGGGATAACGGTGTGGGCTTTATTACAAATACCATGGATGTTAGGCTTGTGAAGTTCTTTGATCGTTGAATGGAAGGAGGGGGATTTATTTAAAGATAAAAATGGTATTTGGCCTTAAAGCAAATGAGATGGATTTCACACTACAATGTTATAAATTGAAAGCCAGCCTCATGTTTTGTAAGTAGTGTTGAGCTTTGCAAAAGTGAATATTCCTGGCATTCTCATGTGGAAGTTTTACAGTGTGGCTTGTCTAGGAATTGGCCTTGTAAAACAATTAAACAATCAAATGGAGCTCTGTGGTGGATTCTGGCATTGAATCCCTGGCTGGATGCCATCAGAATATCAAGTGGAATGAGTATTTTAACACTCCTGGTTTTCAAGCATCACTCTTTTCAAAAATTAGTGGTCCTGGTGTGGAACCTCTTTTTAGAGTCTGGTTATGTTAATGCTTTCTTGGATTTTGAAAGAAAATACCCTGGGTTTCATTATTGGTGTAACATAGGCTAGTAAAGACCCTAGGGAAGTTAGGGAAAATAGAGTTAATGCTGAGAGTGCAGTGCGTTAAGTTTAACTGTAAGCTTTGTTTCAAGTAACTTGTTATCAGATAATGTGATAAAGCGTTCTTCAGGTTGAGACAAGTACTCTGTCTTTACTGTGTAATTACAGGTTCATCAGTGAAGGTGATGCCTTTGGGGTCAGTGGAGGTAGGAGACAACTCTGTATAGCCAGCATTCAGCTGGGCAGGAAGTGTCTTTGGTATAATGTTCTCTGGAGGCATTTTCTGGTCATCTTCCCAGTTTACAGTGCTATTCTGTGGCAGCTGTTTAATAAGGAAGTGAAATACTGAGGAAGAATGAGAATAAAAACAAATTAGCCAGTGTTAGAAGTTAATTCCAGCAAATCATTTGGATTGCTTTTGGATTAAGGAACAGTAGCTCTTTGTATGAGGAGGGCAAAGATGCAAAGGAAGTACCCAATTCTTTTGTAAGCTCTTATTTGGAAAAACCCATGTATTTGTGCAGCCGTAGGAATGCTCTTTGGTGTGTATGTTTCAGTTATGCTTCCTGGGCCAATTTAATATTAATTAAAATAAAGCCAGCGTGCTCAATGTTTCTTGCCACTTGATCTTCCTGCTCACTGCTTCACAGCAGATCTGGCCTCTCTTGTTCTGATGCCCAGCAGAGCAGTCCGGAGAGGCATGTAAAGGTTTTTCCTATTAGTTCATCACAATTTTGTAATTACACGTTGTAGAACTTGATTTCAAACTCATTGTCAGCTGCTTTCTCAGTTCTGGTTTCTGTCTCTCTGTAAATCAGTATCCATTGAACAGAAGTATAGATGTGTTCTGCAGTGTTATTGAATTAATCATCCCTTCCAGAGCCTGACCTTTGGTCACTAAAATGTTATAATAACTACTTTATTGTTTCTGCAGCACTTCTCTATTAATGCCTGTACTTTGGCAGAGGGAGCTGGAAGTATTGACTTAATTTGAAGTACTAAATGCTAAGCATTTGTGATTCATTGTTTTATTGTATTAAAGCACAATGTTTATCTGATACCGCACAAGATTATTTTGAGTTACTTGGAAATATGCACAGGGATTTGTGCTTAGAAAAACTCAAATGTTGGAAGGAGTTATAGTATCAGAGTCTGGCTGTTTGTAGTTAATGCTGATGGATTAAGTTTTTTAAATACATTCACTGACAATACTGAAAACACATGGAGATAAGTAGGTTTTCTCTGGTTCCTTATGAATGGCATTCTTAACAGTGCTTTCCTTGACCTCTCCCTCACCTACAACTCATTATCAACCTTTAAAATACGTTGCCAAAAGTGGTTGTAACAAATCTGTCTCAGATTTTACAGGATGCAATGGTAATAGTACTATAAACAGGCGAAGATATTCCTTTTTTTAAGTTAAATGGATCTTTTAATTCAAATCTGATTTTTACAGAGCCTCAATTACTTTGTGCTGCCATAATGCTTAGTACTGTATTTATCTCAGAGCAGCTAGGCATGTGCATAGGGGAATATTGCTTAGTAACATCACACCATCACCCTGGAAGCCAGGGACACCAGTGCACACAACGGCTTTAGAAAATCCCTAGTTAATTTCTAGCTTTGCTGAGTTAGTTTTTGGTTCTCAAATTCATACTGTGTTCTTATTCGCAGTCTTACACAGTTCTCAGTTGTGAGAGATGAGGAAAGGGGGGCAGGAAAGGGGAGCCATGGGGTTTTTGTGGTTGATCCGTTATAATCCCTCACGGCTACTGAGAAGGGTTTAGCCTAGCCATGCGTTCTCCATAGCGCACTTGCGCTACTCTCAGTTAAGGTCAGAGTCCAAAACTCTCTGTGAGAACGTTTGCTGAATAAATCAGTTTTCTTAGGACATCTTTATGGTCAGGTGAGTGTCAAAATCAGCTTCAGTTAGGTGGAACCTGTACCATAGGATTTATTTTCCTTTAGTGATAGACTGGTACCATTCCTTTATATTAACATGATGAAATACTAGTATTTTTCTTATGACAAGACTGCATTTGCTTGCGTGAAGTAGTGCGTAGTAGAACTTTGAACTAAATAGTTTAATTTCTGTGCAAAAAGAATAAACCATCCATATATTTCCACAAGCTTCCTTTTTCTTAGCAGACCAGAAATAACAAGAAGCATTCCTGTCTGTCCCTCTACTTGGAAATGTTGCATACAGATCTTTTCCTGTAGGTGAAAATGCAAGGGCAAGATGCTGTATCTGTTTAGGACTTAAAGCACTTAAACTATTACTATACTTTACAAATAAATGTCTCTTTGACTGTAAAATGTTTAGGAAATCACAGTGGGTTTCTTTTTGCCAAATAAGAAACATTATATAGAAATTCCATATATGACACCATTTTCTGAGGCTTACTAATACTGTCATGCTCATAACGGAATACCAAGCTTGCTCTTGGCAGTGTGGGTTGAGTGAGTTTGATCTGATGGCAAGAACAGGCAACTGGGAAATACTCTTCAATTTTGTTCCCACAGCTGCCACTTAACATGAGTTTAAAGTTCTTTAAGCTCCTAGAGGACCAGTTTAAAGAAAGCACGTAGGTTACAGGTATGAAGATGTACCAGTTTTTCCTCAACATTCTTAATGTCTTGAAGTATAAGTGCAAGGTGGTAGCTTTGATTTATTTGAAAGCCTGTTAATTCTTACCCTGTGATTTAGTTGTAGGTAAGAGAGTATCCTTCTCCTAGGAGTTAAAAAACTTGATAGCAAGGCGTGAAAGTAGAAGCTGCTTTAATCGGCAGTCTGCAGATGGAGGGGCTGTCAAGTCATGACTTCAGGATTCTCCCACAAATTGATGGACATAATAGATCAGAGAGCAGAGAAATGCTCTGTCAGTTTGTATGGGTATTTGATGTATTTCTCTTACCTTGCCTCTACCTGAGCATCTTGTGGTACTTTGCATACGCTAGTGAATGGTTCATCAGCATGCTGTGGCAGAGGGAAGCATCACTACTAACACTTTACAGCTGGGGAAGCTGAAGCATTAAGAAGTTCATTTTCTCCTTATTGCTCTGGGCTAAAAACTGAAAGATGCCCCTAGAATTTTTGGCTTCTATTTCTGTCTTTAAGCATTTATTTTTTTTATTACTGCTTTTCAGAGCACTTAAATTTGGTCCTGATATAGGTAAGGAGTAACAAAATACAGTTGAGGGGTTTTTTCCTAACAGTACAGTGAAGCATCAAAAATCTGTTTTCTTGGCTAAAAAATGGTGGCCAGTTTGTGAAAATCACTTACGGGAGGCATGAGGGAGAAGGGAACTGCTTAGTCTGTCTCTTAGAAAGTCGAATTCCGTTGCTTGTTGAAGGGAACATGACATTGGAGTTTCTATTTCATAAGTTATACTGCATTCAAGAGCACACAATGGGGCTTAGCTCTGGTGATAATAAAGCCTGCTGGTAGCCTTCTATCAAAATCAAATTCACAAATTTAAATGATAATTTGACTGTAATTTCATTACTAAGACTGCCAGTTAGCATCAAAACACTCTCTTAAGCTCCTTGTTATTTTATGTAAAGTGCCTGCTATGGTAAAAATCAGTGGCTTTAGTCAGTGTTTGGCAGTTTCATTAGTGAATACTGCAGGAATGCATTTGGAAGCTTTGAATTGTGACCTTTTTGGCAATTAAAGTTAATTTATATTTCTCTGTTTGTGTAAGGGCTAATCTTTGTTCTGTGTTAGTCCTCCATGGAAAGTTTTGTACTGCAGATTTAAGCAATTCTTTATTGGTCAGATATTTAACCATTTTTGTTTATTCAGCCTTGCAGAAAACGATGGGAGATGCCAGGTCCCCAGCGTGAGAATCTTGGCTCAGTGCTTGAGACTTCATGGGAGGACAGGACTCCTGAGTGCCTGTGTGTGTGTTTAGACATAACAGTGCTTTCACACCTTGAAAATAAGCCAAAGAAGTGAAGACTGCTAGTAGTGGCAGGATCCTCAGGGCTTTTGTGTAATAAGAGATTCATTAGAAGGCATGGGAAATGATGTTACAGGTTTGCCAGCAAATGTTTTTTGGTCTTAAGACTTCAGCTGCAGAAGGGAGAATAGTCTCAGGATGCGTGATGTGCACCACGATTGGCTGTTTCAAAACAGTGGCTTCTTACAGACTTGTAGGCAGTTAATCTTTGGATGACCCATTGGCTGCCAGGAAAAGATTGGGTTTTTTGCTTTTCACTATTCTCTTGTCAAAGAATATTCCTACAAGTCTGTAACATGTCAGTCCAGTGTTGAGTCTGTTCAGCCAGAATTGCATAGTTAATGATTTAGGTCATCATCCACTGGCAGACACCATTCTGAGGTCATCTATTTGAGGAGAGGGAGGTAATATTTTTTTTAATATATATATATAAAAACAACTAAACCAAACCTGTAATTCCCCAAATAAGAGACACAGAAAACCACTTTTTGGGAGGCTGTTGAGATTTATTTTCATGCAGAGCATACTTTTTCATTAAAAGCTTTTATTTCACCTGTGTCAGTGGAGTCTGTAGTGACAATTCCTGGCTCCCCAGTTACAAAGTGTAAATTGTGGCTATCTATTCAGATATGTGTTGTATTTGTGAATGTCAACAGAGCAAGTAGGATCATCAGCCTGTGTTGGTTAGTGAACCAACATGAAATTATGCAAGAGCTGAGCTGACATTGCACCTTGCTACAGCAAGTGCTTGAAAGAGCACTACACAAATCGATTTCAGAGTTGGATGGTGAACAGTTTGGGGTTTATCTTGTACAGAAGGATGTTAAATATGAAAGAGCAGCTCTTCAAAGAGACTCGTACTAGATATGTTGTAAGAAGCAAAACTCAGTCTGCAGTAACCTGATCTGAATATTGCAGTAGTCTTCAAGAAAATCGGGGTATTAAATGTATTAATGGTTTGCAGGGGAAGTTGAGTTTTAAACTGCTCAGGTACTTATTTGAGACTGCTGTAGGCTTCACAGTAGCTGTGAAGCTACTTGTATGTGATACTTTCTAAAACTAAGAAATAACTAAGCTTGATAGTTGCTGGGGAGGGTTTTTAGTAGCTGAACACGGACAAGCAAAAAGGCTTATTGCCTCTAAGTAGCGGAATGTGCCAAAGATGTGCTCCTTCAATGCAAATAGCGCCTATTGTTGTTAGGGCAGTATTCGGGTGCCTCACATGTTATTTCTTGTGTAATCAAACATCTTTTCACTTCATTGTTTGTAGTCTCAATCCAGCAGTAGGCCAGATGTGTCCTTAGCACAGCTCATGATGATGCCCCTATTTGTGGGAGCTGAATATACAGTGAAGAACATGCCTCATTTCATTCTTTCCTGATGAGTTTCCATATTGCAGCCACTGGCAATTACTTGTGTGGCAAGAGGTAGATAAAGAGCAACAGCACTTACATGCAGCTGGGGAAGCAGAGCAACAGGTTAAGTTTTTCAGCAACAGTTGAAGGTCTGCGCTGCTATGAGACTGCACCTCTTAAACTATGCATTGCTATTACTGGTTAGTAATACTGTTACTTCACAGGGACACTTTCCTCCAGGAATGGAGCAAACGTGACTCAGCTACTGTAATCATTTGTCGAAATGTTGCTGGCCTTTACTGTAGGTCTAGGCAGAACCAAAGTTGCTGAACACCTTGCAATTGGGGGGTTATATTATACTCAGTCTACCTTCATTAGTCTAATCATTGTATCCTACACTGTCACTGTAAAGGCTTTCTTTATAACTGCACATCTAATTTCTGCAGGAAATGTTTTTGTGTTCCGGATGGGTGTTCTTTACAAAAGCTGTAAGCATAACTATTGTTTAGTTAAGCAAAACAACAGGATAGTTCCTAGAAAACTTTTGGTTTTAAGTGCTTTCAGTGCTTTTTCATTTAAACCACCAAACATTTATTCTCCAGAATTTGGAAGTATTTAAACAGGGCATGATTTGCTGAGCGTGATTGACATCAGGCTTCTGTGCACAGTACTGGATCAGGTGACTGCAGTTTCAGAAGTTGATACTCAGGTCTGTTAAAGTACAACTTCCCATAATGACAGACTTGGGACTAAATGTTTAGCAGAGGATTGGGAAAGGTGGCACATTACTTCCCAAGCACCAACATGTTGTTTATTTTCCTGAGCACTGTTTTGTATTCCATTGCTATAAATTTTACTGCTGCTCTCTGGAACCTCTAGGTAAGTCCACCCACTGTGTGCTGTCATCACCTGCACCACTGAACTTTAAAGGGTAAGCTCTATACAATTGCTGCTTCCTTGGTTTAATAGTTTTGAACCATTATGAAGGTGAATGTGACACATTTACTTCTCAATAAATAGGTCTAATCCTGCAAAGAGCAAGTGCAGTGAGAGAGCTGGAAGCACACTTGGCTGCATACACAGATTTCATTCCTTGTATATCGTGTTCTCATGAGTTCAGTCCTTTCTTTTGCTTTACTCCTTTCTATTTATTCTATTCACTTTCTTGACACGGCCTGTTCGGGGTTTTTTCACTGTTGAACATATTTCCTGCTTGTCCTTCCTCCCTACATAGAGCCAAAGAATAGTTTGGGTTGGAAAGGACCATAAGAACATCCAGTTCCATCCCCCTGCCATGGGCAGGGACACCTCCCACTAAACCATGCCGCCCAAGGCTCTGTCCAACCTGGCCTTGAACACTGCCAGGGATGGAGCATTCACAACTTCTCTGGGCAACCCATTC